>CM076576.1:491439221-491695659 GCA_034641835.2 Pinus albicaulis
AGAAACCGATCAACCGGAAATGATGAACTGTCAACCTCAATGCCGGAGAGAGAGAACGAAACAAGCAAGGAGCTACAAAAAGTGACTAGAAGGCTGGAAATAACCGGCTTCTACCCAGAATGGGTAGAAGCCTCCACACGAAGTTTTTTCCCTTTATTTTTGTTGACTTTAACCCATCCATCTTGGAGTGTATGAGCTAAGACGACTTGAAGACTGGAGTTCTCCAAATGGGGGATCTCCTTATCTGATTCAGAAGAGGAGGACTCATGAGTGCGTTTCTGAGTGATGGTAGATTCAGGAGGATACTCTGGGGCAGCGGTGGACATGTCCATCGGCTGAAGGGCATGATCCAATTCTACATCACTGCCTTCATCTTCTGAACTTGAGGATTTCAAATCAACAGCTGGCAGCGGAGTGCAAGGAGCCCATCTTTTGGATCTGGACTTTGTAGAGTTTTCTTTTTTCTTATTTGCAGAGAAGGTGGGGTAGGAGTTCTGCAGATGCCCTGTTTGGTGACAATGGTGGCAACGGAAGGAAGTATTCTCGTAATCTAGGATCTAAGTCCAAAAAAAATCGCTTATCTTGATGATGATTTGGTTGGGCAAGCCCTTGCTTATGTCTATTTCCACACATATTCTAGCATATGTGTATAGACCTTGAGTTTCCCTCCAATGATCTGTCGTTAAAAAACAGCCCAAGGCATTGCTTATTCCTTTGAAGACTATTAAATGCCAAAGATGGGCTGGCAAGTTGGGAAGCCTGATCCAGACAGGGGTCCTAGTGATGACTACAGTAGCTGGGTCGAAATCTGGGAACCATGGGGTTAAGAAGAGCCCTGTTGTTCCCAAGAACCAAGGACCCTCTTCTAAGGCCTGATTATAATGCTTGATGTGATCAAACAGAACTATGAAATATCCTTTAGAACAGAAGCTGACCTTGCAGTGGTGAGTCTATTTAGCGTGGATCCATTCATAGAGATCCTTGGTGTGCGGCCACAGTCCATTGAATTTGCATATGATGGCTCTTTCTACAAATTTTGAAGATCTTCTGCCACATCTGGATGGGAGATTTCAATAGAGGGAACCTCCTCTAATATGTCAACCAAGAAAGGCTTGGGTTTGGGGGCAGCAGGGGGATTGGGGGACGAAGAATGCACAACATCCTTGTAGGAGAAAGAAGGAGTAGAAGATGATTGTCCAACTGCGCCTCCCCTCAGATGAAGTGTTAACACAATAGAATCGTTTCTATAAATGTTGTAAACAGAGAGGGGAAGAAGATCCTCAAGTTGTTTACCTTGATAAAGAAGTCTCTAGAGGTCTGAGGGGATCCCAATCTGACGATCCAGATTAAGCTTGAGATTCTGCACCAGGTCCATTGAGCTGACCCATTGCCATAAGGTTTTGCCAGAGATAAGCACAATCAGGATCTGAAAAGAGGCAGAGAAATTTTTGAGCTCTGTATCTGCGTGGCTACCAAGGTTCTTGAAGACTGTCGTTAGCGCCATCGTTGCCTCTCCATCCTGCAGAGAAACCCCCCTGGGTAGATCCGAGATAGACTGGAGACAGATCGATTTTTGGGAGATCTGATCTGCCATGCTGCTACAAGATTTTCCTGGGGCAAGATCTGCAAGCATTTTATCAGAATTAAATAGCCCCAAATCGCCAGTGTGAGAGCTGCACCATCTATCCAGTGTTGGGATCTTCGCTCTCCCTAGTTGCAGACCCCATGGAGTAATAAACGCAACGGCAGCACCAACAGAGGAGTTGTCTGTAGAAATATTTTTGCTGACTTAATTTGCAAAACTGTGAGCCCCAAGCAAGCAAGAGCTGAAGTGAACATCGATCAGGTCCAAACCGGAAGCGACGGCTGCAGGGGAAGCTGTGTCGAGTGCAGGATCAACGCAAACCTCGATGGCAGCGGCAAATTTCAATAAAACCCTAGCGCGATCCATCTCTCCTTCTCTTCGTGTATGAGGCCTCATTGTTTGTAAGACAAGGGGAAATTATATATGTAACATAGTAGTAATAATCTATATTTAAGGACATGGATAAGCAAGATGATGAGACCTTATTATTTGTAGGATAATAGACTTTCAAATTGATGTATGAGACCCCATTGTTTCTAAGACAAGGGACCTATGTCTGCATAGTTATTTTACTCTACGTCAAAGGTGTACATACTCTATCCCCTTTATATTTGAACATGTGACCTATTATGAGGAAGCACATATTCTTAATCATTATAAAGATATAAAAAAGTTGGTAATTTGCTTCAATATTCAAATTTTAGGACTCATGGTCATCTAAAGGTAGAAGCTTCTACTAAAAGAACAATCATTAATAGACCTGAGTTTTGAAGGGGATCTTATTACACAAAAAAAAAATGGAAACATAGAAAGATATTGCAAAGAGTACAGTAATACAAAAAAATCAAAATTCTATTAATGCATGAAATAGAAAAAAAACTATAAAATTTAAAGTGATACAAACTAATCGGAATGGTGGTAGCTTATCTATGAAGAGAGATGCATCAACTACTCTTAATCACAATAAAAAATTACAAGAGGCCAAAACTACATTTGAACATAAAGTATGATGCCCTAAGATGTAAAATCCCTAAAATCCAAAACCCTAACCCTGGGAAAGGATGTCCAAAAAATAATTTGGGCCCTAAAGAGGCTAATTGATATGTCAACTTCCCGAAGCTACAAATTTTGCATCCAAACTCCATTTAGGACATTGCTTGGACTATTACAATCCATACTGTAATATTCCAAAATAGGAAAAGCAGCAATATAGGACATAATAATGGAAATAGCAGTGAATAATGTTACATCAAAATATGAGACCAATATGAAGCCATTATATTAATCAAATCAACATCAAATGAATACAATAAAATGAGGCATAAATCAAATAAGAAGGGAAAACATGCCTCCAATGATCAAACACTCTCAAAAGTGAGATGTTGCTACCATACAAAATGCTGGAGAGCTGCTACAGTGCAGTCTAAGTGAGAATGACTACTACTAGAAAATAAAATAATATAGATCTCCTAATATATTGCTCAAGAAATTTTGGGAACAAATATCTAAGCTCCCAAGTACCTTTCCAGGACAACCCAAAAAGGGTTTCTGGAAATATACAACATATAAAATGGTGATCTACAACCATATGACTGAAGAATCACTGAAAATGAAGCAAATAGAAGGAGGTGGATGAAGCTGATGTAGAAATGTGTGGCACTCCTCCACTGGACTCTCCAAGAGAAAGGTTGACCCCTTCACTGAAAACAAACACTCCAAATGAGACAATGAATCCTCCTTTGTAATTGCTCAATAAAATAACGCAGTTTGAGAGTGAAAATGAGCTGTAGGAGATGATGGTGACTTGGCCTGGTGCCAAATGATGATATAATGCCCAAGAACCTTCCTTGTTGGCCTCCCAATTGAAAGGATACCTCTCCACTGAAATAAAAGCTTAGAAAATGGCCCTGTAAACCCTCAACTTCTGCCCTGCAACACAGCACAACCCTAGAAGAAACTACATTGCATAAGAAGTCTAAAGCTTTGGCCTGATGTCGAAATGTGGAAATGATTCTCAGTGACCTCTCCTGAGTGGGTGCTCAAAGTCCCCCGAGGATGAGGGTGGGATTCCTGCTCGAGAGCACCCTTGTACTAAACAACACTACAGTCTCTGCTAAACAGCTGAAGAGAGCCAAAAGTCATAACAGACCATAAAAAAAATAATACTCAACATCAACATAACCTCTATGGCTGCCTTCCCCTTCCTTATATGCATTGTGAGCCTTCTCACCTTGGGTCCCACTCATTAAAGCCACTACTCTCATGGAGGCTTCCTCCCATTAACTCTTTGTTGTCTCTCATTGATGATCCACTCTCTCCATACCAGCATTGTTGATTTTGTCAACATTGACCTTGTCCACATGCTTTAGCCCCTGATCACACATGGAGTGCTTTATCCAGCTATCAAGATGATCCCTATTCACATTAATATGGATTTTATTCCTACTAAATATATTTATGGGTCCCCCAACCCACTTATTCATCTATCTAAATGACAAAATAAAAAATTAATATTCCAATTAACTGCATGCTAATTTTGGAATATTATAGTCCTTCCCTCCCAAATGTTGCTTGTCCTCAAGCAACTACCAGGATAGAACTGAATAGCCTCCTCTCCTCCTCCTTTAGCATCCTCATATGATAAGCTTCTCCACTCAACAAGATCCTCTCTCATCAATATGTCCCCTAGTTGCTCCTCCCAAATGTACAAGCTAGCCTTTGGTGATAAACCAAAATGGATCTCATCATGAAGTAGTGGGATATCCTTGGAGGAAACTATATGCTGTCTAGAGGCTGTATTGAGGCATGGAATCTGAAAAATATAGGGAACATTCATTCCCATGTGAAGCTCCAAACCCCAAGGTATTATCCACACAAAATGAATCACCCTCCAAAATGGTAATTCATAGAAAAACTCTTCCACCTTTGGCTCCTGCAATGTAGGTGGGCTATATAGCTGAACATGATAGACCAAATTGTCTATCCCATGCTGTCTCTCTCTCCACTTATGAAAAGTGTAGAGCTGCTATTGATTTTGGGCTGCAATAATGTTTCCCTCAAGAGGAAAGAAGGCAACTGGATCCTCAAATAGCCACTCTTTAGTTCTATGAACCTTGTTTTCCCAATCCATCCCACATATTTTGAATAGTACACCATCACAACATGGCATCAAGATGAGAAATATACTGAGTGTTTTGTGTAATTATAGATGGTTCCAATAGTTTCCCATGTGGTGACATCGCATTTTTGCTGTCTGCTATTTCAAAACATCATGTGGCAAATTGTCTCCCAACCATTTTCTATTTGTGCATGTCTTCTCATCTTCTAGAAAGTAGTAAATGGCACTGTGTGTCAAATGAGCATACCAAGAATAGCAAAATACTTGCCCAAAGCCATACAAGAAATGGCTATCTCCATCACTGATGTTGGTCATAGAAATACCATGAAGCCCAAATATAAACTTTCCCTCTTGTGGATCAATGCACTATATATAGATGGCAAGAGAATGCAAATAATTTGTAAGATGATCAATAAGTACAAAAATACAACTCTTACCATACACTGTGAGTAGGCTGAAAATGAGGTCCATGGATGAGCCCTCCCATGAGAATCTACCCGTAGTGGTTTTGAATGTGAAGTGATACACACTCCCCTTGGAACACTCCATCAATAGATACATACTCCCAAGTGACAACACTGTTGGCCTTTGTGATAAGGCTCTTGTCATCTTATGACTCCCCTCTTTGACATGACCAATGCCAAATTCACATACCATAATTCTGCAACATACATGAGACTCCTTCCTATGTGGAAGTACCTCCTGATCCTCCAATGCTAAAGAGTAGCCCCTTTGCACCATGATTGTTCCATCCTCTACTCATGAAACATCATGCAAAGTATGGGACAAAATTAGCCCATACTCTCCCAAGAGTAACCAAAGAAACAATGGCTCTCGTTGCCTCCTCATACCATCATCACATAGACCATGGAGTAAAAACATGATGGTTTATATGAAAAATATAAGATCACCCCAATACACACAAACTCCTTTTTGCCACATGATGCAAGTGTCATGCCATGTCCCAACCATTAACACACCCTTTGAAATAGGATATGTTATATGATGGCCAAACTCTTTCAAGAGTAGCCAGCACATCCATGCCTCCTGTTGCCCTATATCATAGATCTGCAAGTGGATTACCAACCCCTTGCTCACCATCCACACCCATTAATCCAAATGTGGGTGTCTCATACCATGGTCCAAATTGGTATCCACCCAATGGAGAATACCATCCTCCAAAATATTATCACTATCTTTGCACTTCAATGGATGTTGAAGTGAAACCTCCTGGAGATCTCCACATGAATACCACTCATCAATGACCAAGTTGAACCCATAAGGATCCAAATATGTTGTGGGAAAAAACTTCTCATTGAGCTATGAAGTGCTTATCAAGAAGGATCCATCATAATAATGGGATATGTCATCCATCATAAGATGTCTTCCATCAACCATCTATATATCCATTGCTACACATGTAGAATGGTCATTGGAATGCTCCAATAATAGTTGGCCCCCCAACTCATCACTGCTGCTCCATGACAGCGTTGCTGATCTCCCTGATGGTGCATCTCCTGTCTCATGATCATGCACAATGCTTAACATACATTTCTACATTGGATTGACTAGGATTATGATCATCCTATCCTCCATAAATCTAAACTCCAACCCCAAGTGTTGTGTGTAGCTCATCAACGAGATACCAGGATAACTATACATCTCCTCCTTGAACCTGTCAAGGGTCCTCTGTGCAGTGATAGTTTGCTGCTCCAAATCAGCAGTGTGCTTTGATCCTAGGTCATGCAATTGCCTTGATGGCATGACCCCATAACCATCCATATGATGTGCTGAAATAATAGGAAGTGGAAATGTTTGCATACCTTGGTTAAGCTGATCCTTGGGAACATTTTGTATAGCTACAAGGGTTCCTCCTTTTGGTGTGATGACTCCTCCAACTGCTGGTGATGATGATGGATGCTCCTCTACTATTGCACCAACGCTGGTATAAGTCTCCTCCTCCTCATGCATAGCCTAAATAATGCATGGAACTCTAAGTGTCAAAAGATCAATACCACTTTGCAAGGGTGAAAGTGTTCCTTTTCCTAATGTAAGTACTCCTGCAGCAAGTGGTGGTGGAAGTTGCTTTTCCTTCGGTTTCTTCTTATCAAACTTATTGATCAACCTTTGGGTAAAACATGCATAAGAAGTCACTCGTGCATGTCTCAAATGGCTAAACCACCAAATGTTTGCTTCACCCTGAAGGTGCAGCACTGCAATCTCAAAAGCTTCTCTTTCTACTACTAGATGTAGTAGGAAGAATGCATCTAACTTTCTTCTCCAAGCCCTTGCTATGCATGTGGATGACCCATAAAATGTAGACAATAGAAATCTATTGGTTTTTCTCATTTTATTGTTGCAAGGTCTCCTATCTTATTTGAGCTGAATGAACTATTGGAGAGTTAGATTCTCCTTAAAAGCCCTTGATTGAGACTTGTACTCTGTAATAAAATCACTTAGAATATCATGATCTAAGTTTCCTCCATCTCCATGTCTTTCACCTTCCTCTTCAAAGAAAGTAGACATAGTAGATCTCTTTGGAGCTCTATGCAATATTGGCTTTCTCTGCTGCTGATAGGAAGTGCATGGAACTTCCTCATATTGAAACCCTCTTGAGGTTTCATTGCATCTCTCCATTCTCATTTTCTTAACCTCCTTAGAGAGGTCTTTCATAGATCTGAAAAGATATGAGGTAAAACTCATTCCTTCCATCATTGTGGATCTCTTTTTCTTCTTCTTCTTCTTCTTCTTCTTATAGAATATTGGCTGAAACTCACAGACTGAGCCAAGATTATGCTCTGATACCACTATAACATTCCAAAATAGGAAAATCAGCAATATAGGACATAACAATGGAAATAGCAGTGAATAATGTTACATCAAAATATGAGAGCAATATGGAGCCATTATATCAAGCAAATCAATAGAAAATGAATACAATAAACTGAGGCACAAATCAGATAAGAAGGGAAAACAAGCCTCCAATGATCAAACACTCTCAAAAGTGAGATGTTGTTGCTATACAAAATGTCAGAGATCTACTATAGCGCAGTATAAGTGAGAATGACCACTACTGGAAAATAAAAAAATATAGATATCCTAATGTATGGCTCAATAAATGCCAAGAACAAAGATCTAGGCTCCTAAGCACCTTTCCAAGACAACCCAGAAAGTGTTTCCGGAAATATACAAAATATAAAATGGTGATCTACAACCCTAGGAATGAAGAATCACTGCAGCTGAAGCACATAGAAGGAGGTGGCTGAAGCCGATTTAGAAATTTTTTCCACTCCTCCACTGAAATCTCCAAGTGAAAGGATGACCCCTTCACTGAAAACAAACACTCCAAATGAGACGATGAATCCTCCTTTGTAACTGCTTAATATAATATTGTAGTTTGAGAGTGAAATTGCGTTGTAGGAGATGATGGTGACTTGGCCTGGTGCCAAGTGATGATATAATGCCCAAGGACCTTCCTTGATAGCCTCCCAATGGAAAGGATACCTCTCCACTGAAACACAAGCTCAGAAAATGGCCCTGTAAACCCTCCACAACTTCTGCCCTACAACATAGCACAACCCTGGAAGAAACTGTAATGTATAAGAAGACTGAAGCTTTGGCCTAATGCCAAAATGTGGAAATGATGCTCAATGACCTATCCTGAGTGGGCACTCGAAGTCCCCCAAGGATGAGGGTGGGATTCCTGCTCGGGAACACCCTTGTGCTAAAGAGCACTGCAGTCTCTACTAAACAGCTAAAGAGAGCCAAAAGTCATAGCAGCCCATAAACAAAATAATAATCAACATCAAAATAACTTATATGGCTGCCTTCCTCTTCCTTATATGCATTGTGAGCCTTATCACCTTCGGGCCCACTCATTAAAGACAATACTCTCATGGAGACTTCCTCCTATTAACTTTGCGAAGTCTCTCATTGATGATACACTCTCTCCATACGAGCGATGTTGATTTGGTCAACATTGACCTTGTCCACATGCTTTAGCCCCTGTTCACACATGGAGGTGCTTTATCTAGCTATCAATATGATCCCTATTCAAATTAAGAGGGATTTTTTTCCTACTAATGAGATTTATGGGTATCTCTACCCACTTATTCATTTATCTAAATGACAAAAGAAAAAAATTAATATTCCAATTAGTTGCATACTAATTTTGGAATATTACACATACTATGTGTCTTTAGCCTATGTCAAATGACAAAAAAGGAACTAAAAGTTTGAGATGTAAAAAAAATATAATAGAACTACCAAAATATGGAATAATGTTGAACCAATGGAACAAGGGGGTGGTCACTAGTATTCTCTTGAATCAATTATCCCCCCTTAGGAATAAGTGGCCCATTTTGTGTCAAGTTCCTCCACGAATTAGGAAAACTTTTGTTGAATATGACTCCTAGTGAGAAACTTGCGCCAAAGTAGGAACATGAGGTGCCTATGAGAGGTGGAAAATATGGTTGAAGTAGCTCCATATTAAGTATAAGGTTCAAGCCAAAGAAAATGTATTATTTTATTTAGAAGCATCTTTACCCACAAACTTTGTGTTGGTGTAAGGCCTATATCAGAATAGAGAGAGGGTGGAGTTCCAATGGGATCTTAAGAGGCGTTATTTATACAAATTCAACCATACTTTATCTCCAATATAAAATTATGTGGAACTTTAATCCAGGTGGATATAGATGGCCACCCACCTCTTCCACTAACTCAATGGTTCTCTATATTATAAGTTTTTCTACAGTTTTTTGGGTCCCAAACTTTTAGGGTCATGTTTAGGCTATAAATGATGTTTGTGGCCATTTAGGGGTCCATAGGTTTCCATGGCATTCCCTAGGCCCAACCAAAATTTGTAATACTCATATAATTTTTTTTTTAAATGGAATATTGTGTGCCCCAAAAAAACATTGTATGAAAAAATTGCACCCATGGGAATTTGATTCTAAGGTTAGGATTTTAAACCTCCAGGGTTCTTTCTTTATGTTAAAATAGCATTCTTTTAACCTCTTGCAATATATTTTCTCAAATTAGTTTCCATATCTCTCCCTACAAAGGTAACTACCATATGGTGGAAAACAAAAACACAAATGAGACTAAATGAACACAATCCTCATAACAATGGTTTTAAAAGTTTACTATTGAATATCTTACAATTGTTGTAATTATCATCAACATATGTATCCATTGTCTTTTTATAACAATATTTATAACTTAAAGGAAAATACAGTTGAAACACAAACACAAATTTTACTACACATAGAATTGATTTCCAAGACCCTCATCAGATTTGTAGTCATGTGTTTTTTTTATTAAAGGATTTCTTTTCCTTATTAACATCTAGTTTTGACAAGGATATTGGTCATCTACAAGTATTTGAGGCCCAACACTGGAAATTAATCGAATGAATGCACAAGTTCATATTCATAATAGTTCCTTATCTCCCTTAACTTCTCAACTGGAAGAGCTCTCTAGGTAGCTCTAGATGACCAGAATCTCTCATGTGTTCAGAGAACTTAATAGGATAGCATATACTCTCTTAAAGAAAGGACTTCATCTGTAGGCGAACTATGTTCTCGCGAAGGAATACCTTGGTGGTAATTTAGTGACCTTGAGGCGGTTGGTCTAAATTCCTTTCTAATTGTTATCTTCTTATTGAACTTATACATAATATGTTAGTTTTATGGAATTTTTACTTTGTGGTATCATTGTTGTTCTTAGACTAGTCATATAATTTATGTAAAGTTGAACAATGAACTAAAGTTAAGTCATGGACAATGGAAATGGTATCCCTTTAGTACAAGAGGTATATTTTTTTCTAAGCCATAGGAACAAGTAAACTAAAATCAAGTAGATAGTTAGTGATGAAACACTACATTTTGACTATGCATTGTGCACTTGAAGATTGTATTTCTGGTTATTTTCAAAAAAAAAAAATTCCCCATGAGAAAAAAAAATCCTAGAAGAAACTTTGGACATTCCTTGCAAATCATGACATTCCTTCCACTATTTGAATGATGTCATATATAAATATTGTAACAAATAACTCATCAAACAACATGCACGACCACTATCTAATTTAGGAATTAATCTACATGAATTCAATTAGTTATTTAGTTGTTGTTATCATCTACACAACTATTCTCTTGGAAGTTGTTGAGGATGTCATGTTCTCCATCGAATCTTGGGAGTATCCTACTAATTTCATAGTTCTCCAGCCAAAAACCAAGTTTAATGGCTATCCTCTTATATTAGGAAGACTTTGGTTGGCCACTATTGATGCCTAAATTAGTTGTAGGGTTGGGAACATGACTATTAAGAATGGACCCTTATCAAAACAACTAATATTTTATCCTCCTTCTCAACCTTCTATTGAACATGATCTACCTTTGTGGCTAGAGTATGAGGAAGTGGAGTACCACACAACATGCTACCCAATTTGTACCCTCATTGACCATATCCTTCAGAACCAACCTCCCACTACCATCCCACTTGATGAACTTGTGAAAGAATTTGGGAGTAGTCCTTGGATTGAGTTATGCTCGATTGACTCAAGTCCTGAACATGTCAAAATGGTAGAGTTTGTCCCATCCAGAACCTTAAATATCAACCAAGCTCTTGGCCAAACAAGAAGAACAATTTTGTAGGATACTGAGAGAACACTTAGATGCTTTTGCTTGGGATTTTAAATAAATGAAATGGGTGCATCCCTTGGTTTGTACTAATAGTATTTACATCAAAGAGAGATTCAAAACTATGCACCAACCCCAGAGGAGAATGAACTAAACCCTTAAGGACATAGCGAAGGAATAATTACAAAAACTGATGGATACAAGTGGAGGAAACATTAGTTCCTAAGGAAACTATTGAATCCAAAGAAATAGAAAAACCACCACATCAAACAAGTTGTCTTCAGGAGATACTAAACATGAGGTAGATGCAACCTTAAATACATTAGGAACTCTTGTTAAGCCTAAGAGGAAGCAAGAAAGACAAGGGCCCCTATATTTTAAGATCAGAAAAATCACTAGAATCAAACAAGGGAGACCAAAAACTCCCACAAGTTTCCCCATCATCATTGAAGAATCAACAAGCAAGAAAGAGGAGGTAGGGCCCACTGAAGGAAAAATTGAATAGGTCACCTCTCCTAAACCTAAAACAAAGACACTTATAGCATATGTAAGTAGGCCTACCACTAGGAAAACTACCTTAAAAAATCCCAAGACACAAGAAACCCTCCAACAAGAAGAAAAATGGAAGCTACAGGAGGGGCAGAGTGTGCTAGAGGAGAGGAAGAGTGTGCTACAGGAGGGATGGAATGTGATACAAGAGGGAAATACCATGCCACAGTAGTTAGAGGAGAAGAAAAGTGAACTACAGGAGGCAACAACCTCCCCAAAAATATTTGAAAATGACATCCTAGGGCTCCAAGAGACTAGTCCACAACCTAGCCTAGGGGCCTACTATAAATTCATTGAAGGGGGAAGGATCATCCCTAAAAAAAATTCAATTCCACTCCTTTATGAGTTAAATATAGAGAGAGGAAGAACCCATAGGTGGATGAAAATTGTTAAATCAAAGAATGTGGAAGATGTTGAAATTCAACAAGAAAATGCACCACATACTAGTGTGGGATTCCAGGTCACACATGAGTGAGGAATTCAATAACACATTAGTGAGAATTTGGGCAACCAATTTTTAAATAAATTGGAAAATTAACTGTAATCTTATCTCATAACAACTTGTAATAGTTAAATAAGTGTGATAGACTTAGTTAGCTCAATAATTTAGAGTTTAGGGTCAAAGGATAGGCATGTAGAGTGATTCTATTATTTACAGGGTCCAGTTGTAGTTGTAGCACTAGTGTGGTGTGAGTGCAATCAGTTAAATCAAATTAATTGAGTAAAAATCAGTCTCACTAGTTCTAACTGATTTATGAGCTAGTGGAAGATCAAGTGAATTAAAATAGATTTAATTCAGAAGTGGTGATCTCTATAGTAACTAATGATTCACTATTAATAGCTGCATACATGTTAATTCTGATGACAACCGAGTTGAGACAAAGGTTAAGACAAGTAAAATATCAGTTGTATTTTTAGTGAATTTCCCAGGTGAAGTTATAAAGCCATAGGAAGCCCATGATGGATTGCGTAGTCAAGGAAGGTTGGAATACCTATTTAATATGAATTATTTTTCCTAGGGTTTGCGTGAGCAAGGCAGGTTGAGGGTAGGAAGGAAATTGGCTATGTATTGGTCCAATTTTTCCTAGATCAGTGTGAGACAATTGGTAGAGTGTATGAGTTGTGGTGAGCACACATGCATTGTATTGTTTCATGATTCCTTGCTTGATTATACAATAAATATGGAGAGGTTTTGAGAAGTTTATTTCCCCGAGAAAATCTTGTGTTGTGCAATTGATTTATTTCTTTCTCTTACTTTCATGTGATTGAACGATCGTGATTCAGTATCTTCTTTTAGTACATTGCATGATCGGATTCAATCCATTGGTGTAATTTCTACATGGTATCAGAGTTGTGTTAGATATTTTCTACATGGTATTAGAGCCATGTTAGAGATTTTCTACATGGTATCAGAGTTGTTTTAAAGGTTTTCTACATGGTATTAGAGTGCCAACAATCACAATAGTGGAGAAGAAATTGAGTTTGTGTTGAACATTATTCAAATTTGCATTTACTTTCTTTCGGGCTAGAAGAAGATCAAGATGGCTTTCAATGGCTTGAGACTCGAATATGCACTCGAGGGAAGTTCAAATTATATTGCATGGAAGGAAATGATGGAGGTAGTGTTGGAGGACAATGGGTTGAAGGAATTCATAGATAATGATATTCCCAAGCCCACAGCAGCAGATGCCCAACTTCTTGATGCATGGCAGAAGAAGGTAGAAAATATGAGGAGGATCTTTTTAGACAGAGTTCGAGATCATATTTTCTTTTGTCTCCATGGAAAGGAAACTCCATATGTTATGTGGAAGGCATTGATAGATCTATTTCAAAGTAGCAGTGACCACAAAAAATTAGCACTTAAGGACAAGCTCAGAAAAATCAAAATGGGCAAAGGTGACATAATCCAAAAATACTTGACCAAGTTCACACAATCTCGAGATGAGCTTGGAAGTGTTGGAATTACTGTAGCTGACGATGACTTGGTGAGCCTAGCACTTCTAGGCCTTCCCAAGAGCTAGCATAGTTATCAGGAATCTATGAATGGAAGGGAGAAGTTACCAAATTGGGAGCGACTATGGTCAGATTTGGTACAAGAAGAGTTTCGGCAAAATACCAGGGATAGATCCTCATCCCAGAATGATGATGAGGAAAATTGTACCTTAGCAGGTAAGGCAAAGAAGGGGAAGGGGAAGAATTCCTATTCCAAATCTGAGACCGGAAAAGAAGGAAAGAAGCGTGACATGTCAAAGGTGAAATTTTTTCATTGTCATGATCATGGAAACTATGCCTCAAATTGTCCAGTAAAGAAGAAGAACAACAAGACGGCTCTGGGAGCTGTAGTGGGTGAATCCACTAGAACATTTGGCCCAGTTTCCATCGGCCAAAATGTTGCTCTTGAAACACATAGGAGTGCCAAGAGAGACACTTTGAGGTGGGTAAAAACGTTGGTTCTCTTAAAGTCAGAATTCCGACACTTGAATTAACTGTCGGTAATGCGACACTATCTTCGACAGTTTTTTGGTGGTGTCACAATTCTGACATTTCAAATTTTCCATAATTCTTCCAACGTTTCATGAATCATCACTCTTCCGACGAACACAAGCATCGTTAGTTCGATGCTACAAGCGTCGCTAGTCCAATGCTTCTAAACGTCGGAACACCGACGATAGAAAACATTTTTTAAAGAAAAATAAACGTCGCTAGAGTGATAGTTATAAACGTCAGAATACTGATGACACAAAACATTTTTTTTAAACTAAATGTCGTTAGAGCGACAATTCGAAACGTCAAAATACTGACGACACAATTTTTTTTTTTAAATAACTAAATGTGGCTAGAGCGATGGTTCTAAACGTCGGAATACCGATGACATAAAACATTTAAAATAAAAACTAAACGTCAGAATACCAATGGAAACAAACCATTATTTAAAAAAATAAATGTCGATATACTGATAGAAATAAAAAAAATTACAAAAAATAATTTTCCCGACCATTCTATTTCCTTGAGAACTAATTTGAAATTTTCATTAAATGTTCCTTGCATCGTTGTGGAATCTATCACTAAAGATAATTTTGGAAATAAAAAGGTGTTTTCATGTTTTTTAAGCCATTTTATTTCAGGAAATAATGTAATGTGGAGGAAACATTGGTGCACTATATGAAAATATGCATTTAATCCTGCAATGAGTCAATACCACATGGTTGCTGGAACAAACTACCCCAAAAGGATAGTTAGAAGATTATCATTGTGAATAGAGTAGGTAGTCATTTAAATCTCGACCCCTTTAACAATGAAAATAAATTTGATAATATGACTGATTAATCGACTCCTATGGCCAACTCTATTTATTCATTATTGGTAGTGGATTTAACATCTCAGGCCATGTTTCATCTTCTTTTGCTTGGCTTCTCCTTTGACTCTTCATCCTCCTCTAGGTAATCCAGATCCATGAATAACTATTTGTCTTGCCTCACATCCCTTCAACTTCCTCTAGCATGTTTTTATGTCACATTCATCGTACACACTCCTTGTCATGATTTATCTATGCACAACGTTCCATTATCTTCCATATGTTCTCTCGTCCAAAATCTAGTCTTGTCAACATCATCATACTTCTTCACCTTATTTTCAACTTTGCAACTAAACTGCATGTTTCACCTTCATTTTTCCAACCTCATGGTTTCATATATTGTACTCATCTCCATCATGCATGCTTTTCATTCACTGACTTATAACTTCCAAGGAGACTCCTGCACAGAAAACGAATAAAAAAATTTGGGAATTTGTGATGGAGGCAGAGAATAACCCAATGGTTAAAATCCCTAAGAAAAATCCCTCTCGTTGTAGAATCTAGATTCTACACAGTGGCTACCACAATGAAATAGTAAGTCCCCAATTCCTTTCTTTTGTGACCAAAAGCGTATCAATTTTTTGTTATTTAAAGTTTCTTTCACCATCAAGCAAGTGAGAGTAGCATACAGGTTTATTCTTGAAATTTGCGTTATATGAATGGATGAGGACTCTAATCTTATCCTTGAGGATTTACTTGATGTGATTGAGAGTTTAAATTTGTACTTCCTATCATAATTATTTAAGATTTTTTTATTAGTAGATCCAACATTCCTTCATCCTCTTTTTAATAGGTTTTCATTTTTTTTTACCAAATATTTGTATAGGATTGCAGGTCTACTTACCATGTTTGATTGTTAGTTTCGGTAATTGTTTTGCTCAGCAACAGTACTCTTTAGGAGCACTCACCAATTTCAATGGACCAATACACCCTTAGTTTGTGTGCAGATGTTTGGAAAATGATGATTGAGGGCATAGAAATAATTAGGAGTAGTAGTGGATTTGTAGACAGATAAAGTCATATACATTCCTCCAACATGCATGTGCTGACCTTGGAGAATTCTAGTCTTGGGATTTTCTTTAATTATAAATTGTTGTCTTGTATTTTGGTCTAGATTTTCCGAGATTTAGAGCAAGAAAATGACTTAAAAAATCTTCCAAGTTTAGAGTAAGTGCTATGTTTTGAGTTGATTTCTAAATTTAGCGTATGGGAACCTCTATTATCGAAGGATTGGTACTTTATTCTAAGAATTCACTCATGAAGGTGGGGTGCATGTCTCTAGGGAGATTATACTATTATGGTTTACTTCTAATTTGATCGCGCTATCGGAATGGGATATTTTGTGAATTCCTAGAATTTTTGAGTCTATAAAATAAAGGTAGGGCTGGGGTTTTTATTCATTTTTTAGCTCTTATGGTGTAATCATTATTTTCAAGTTATAGAAGACCGATGCGATTCAGAGTTTAGATCTGCACTTGCTACCATACTTTTTGGTGTTGCTTGTAGATCTAGAATTCCTTCATCCTCTATTTTGATAGGTTTTTGTTTTCTATTACCTATGATTTGTAAAGGAGTGAGATATGCTTACTAGTGTAAGGTATTACGTGAGTTTGACTTATTAGAGCAGGATGGAGTTTCTGGTTGTTTTCTCAAGACAAAATCTCCAAATAAGGCTCAATTCTATTCAAGGTGTTCCTATAGTTTTGAAATCTCTTGGTTATAGGAAAAAGTGCAAGCAAAGAAGACTAATCATCAATGTCTTCATCCTTCCATATTATTGCTTCCATTCTTTTCACTTGAAAATTAGATCTTGAGCAAGCATTTGTTGCTATTGCGACAGCTGAGTTTCTCACATTCACTACCATAGTTAAACTTTGAGTGATGTGAGGAGACTAAGGATCTTGGTATAATTTTTTATATCTCCCAAGATCTGTAAATGTATTGAATTGACTCCAACTTGCTTGGAATTTTTTTCTGTCTAAACTTCGAGTAATGAAGATCAAATCAGCATCTTTCAACAACCAACATGAGAAAACATGTGTATAAGAATTATATATATTGTAGCCCTTTCATGTTCAGTTATTTATTTCTAAAGTTTAAGTACTTGTTAGATTTGAAAAGTGTCATTCACCTTTCAAGTATTTTTACCACTTTTATTCCATAATTCTAAGGACAAGGCATCAGTCGTCTTTAAAAAATAGTTGATTTACAAGTGTTTTCCCAAGAAAATCACATGAAATATCATTGATGGTTTTCAAACGTACTTCTAGATTTGTAAGGGGAATACCTTATATTAAAAGTGAGACAATTATATTGAATGATTTCCTTGGGTTCCCTATTAATATTTTCAGCACATGGTAAAAAATATATTACACTCATTAAAACTCTTACAACTAGAAACAAGAAGCTTTAACTTACTCTCAAAACTACTTAACCTGATCTATACTTAGAAACTGAAACACATCATAAAAACGAAAGTATGAACTGCAAAAGTTGAATGCACTGCTAAACCTACCACTGTTTTTTCATTAATTCTGGAAAGGAAATCTACTATAGGAAACTCAGAAAAAAAACTTATCTCAATAACGAGAGTAATGTGAATAAATATCCCACTCCCTTGCCTTTCTTTTAAATAATAATAAGGAAATAAATACACAAAAAATATCCCATCCGTGGGGGTGCACAGATTAGAAAAGAAAAACCCTACACTGCCTTGGGATCATCACTCAGTCCTCCATGAAATATCCGCTCAGGAATAATCTGTCTCAATTGGAGTAGAACAACAAATAATTCCCAAATGTATCTCCTTGAGATCCACACCTTCCTAGTTCCCTCTCACTTTCCACCTTTTCGTGATGAATACATGTGAAATTGATGATGATAAGTATCAACTAAACAACACTAAAACTACAGAAGTAATGCTCACTTCAATAAATTATTGGTTAAACAGCACATTTTTTACCTTTATCATTAATAGTAAGAGGCTTTCCTTTTATCAAACCTTTTACCTAAGTTATATAATAGATAAATAAAAGAAAACAAATAGAACCTATCTTTGAGTCGTAAAATATGAATATTTATCAAATATTAAAATGTAAATATTTATCTACCTTGAAAATATTTGGAAGATAGTTGCATAATGTTTATCACTGTAGAAATAACATCATAATATATCGCAATGTTAAATATAAATGATGTTTGCAATGATGTTATACATACACATGAAATATAGATTTTTAAAAATAAAGTAAAAGATATATAGAGATATATATATATATATATATATACATATATATATATATATATATATATATATATATATATATATATAAGGAAAACAATATTAAAAGAAATTTAAACATGTCCAGAAAGAAAACCTATCCTACCAAAAATGAAAAATGGGGTAGAAATTTCAGAAACCATGAAAAGGAAGAGGGGAGTCATATTTTTGGATGCATACCATAGCAATATCTCGAACAACATTTTCTCTATTATGAACATCAATCACAAAGTATACCTCTATTAAGCATACTATATGAAACCACCAATACTATTCACTTTTACATTTTCCTTGAATAAAGCTATGGACCACATATTCATGTAAGATTGAATCAAAATTAATAGATAGATCATAAACTTGATAGAGAATGAATCCTTTAGTCTCACACTATAATAGAGATATTAAGAATGAAAGTACGATATATCCTACAATGAAAAACCATATAAATGACTTACCCTGATTCATATCAATAAAGTAGACATTATAAAATAAACTTGGTATCATGCTACAATGTTACTATTCCTGGCTTCAAACATACCTTTTGATGTCGCCTTTTTCATTCATCACAAATCCAACTCATTTCCAACTCAAATGCTTTATCCTTCGCTTCATCATGTACTCCATATATGTTGTAAATGTCATGCATTCAATATATGATCATTGTCAAAGAATCAAATATGCTTAGGCCATATAAGAAGAGAAATTAGGCAATACATATAGCATGCTAGTAACATTCTAACAGGTACTTCAATTTGCAAATGAAAAGTAATTTGGTAAATAATAGTTTTATGTACCCCACCTCATAGTTTGTTAGTTGTAACTTGTGCATATATAAACATGAAATAACAAAAAAAAAATACAACTAAAATATAAATTAAACCCCTTACAGCTAGAAACAAGAAGCTTTAACTTACTCTCAAAACTTCTTAACCTAATCTATACTCAAAAACTGAAACACATCACAAAAATGAAAGTATGAACAACAAAATCTAAATGGACTTCCAAACCTACCACTATTTTGTCATTAATTCTGGAAAAGAAATCTGCTACAGGAAACTCAGAAAAAAAAAAAAAGTATCTCAATAACAATAGTAATGTGAATAAATATCCCACTCCCTTTCCTTTCTTTTAAATAATAAGAAGGAAATAAAGACAAGAAAAATATCCTATCCATGGGCGTGCACAGATAAGAAAAGAAAAACCCTACACTACCTTGGGATCATCACTCAGTCCTCCATGAAATAGCCGCTCGGGAATAATCTATCTCAACTGGAGTAGAATAGAAAATAATACACATATGTATCTCCTTGAGATCTACACCCTCATCCTAGAGGTGAAATCCTCATGCAAGAGACACATAATACAAGCCTAATCTAAAAATGTCAAAACACTTTTCCTAAACTGGAAAAGTAACTTAGAAATAAAAAAGTATTTTTATCTTATAATTTGAAAAGTAGACTCTAATTTTGAATTGAACTCAAACCACTAAATTCAGGATAGCAATTATGCCAGTAGAAGACTGATGTTGGCGTATGCATGTGCCAACTCTCCCCTTCACTGTACCTATTCTATAACATTGTTGTACCTCCTCTATTCTAACAAAATCTAAATTGTTGTTATTACAGGTGCACCTCTATTGCTGAACAACAAGGTAAGAAAACTCTAACACTCCCACTTTACAAGTGTTCTCCACCAAGGAAATATACTATTACAAGACATTGGACCCCCTATCCACTAAATTAAACATCATCACATTGACCATCTATGAACCTGAAGAAATATAACCTTAGACCACTACTCCCTTCTATACTCTCAAATATCTTTAGAATCTTCAAAGTGTGCACTCCTTATTCAAGGAAGATTTCATCAACAACCCACCATTCCCTAACATTGTTTCACCTCCTCTGTTCTAATAGAATCTAAATTTTTTCTATTGCTAGTGTGCTTCCGTTGTTGAACATGAACACTGTCAGAGCAAGAAGGTATGCAAACTCTAACACTCCCTCTTTACAAATTTTCTTCACCTTGTTGCAAGATAACCTTGTTCAAGATTTCCTATAACTACATTTTCAATAATATATGACACAACGAACTTGAGACAATTTGAAAGGAAGGGTCCAATATTGTGTATGCCCATCTTTTGACTAGGGAACTAGAATGTAGAACCAATGTTAATAAAGCAGGAGATCTAAATCCATAGAAGCCCAAGTATGTAGATGTAGATAAGGCAAATGCTTGCTCCTAGAGAAAGCCTCCTAGATCCTTTACACATTTTTCATAAAGGTGTAGAGCCCCTTTTGTATCAATAGATTACAAATGCTAGATCTCAAGTTCACCTATAATATTATATAATCACCTTAATGAGCCTAGAGAGATGTATTAAACTAAAAATTTAGAGGGTTCAATTGGTTTTTTTCGATGTTACTGTTGTTTCTCTTAGTTCTTGAGTTTTTAAGTGTAATTTGTATTATGTTTATAACTACTTCTGTTTCTGCTATGATATTGTTCATGAAGTGAACCTAACAGTTCACTTCACAAGAACATAATGAACTATATAAAGTAATCCGTATTAAATAATAATTATTTATTCCGATAATATGTACTTGAGTTTCAACTTTTGCAATCTCTTTCACTGGAACAACATCATTGATAACAACATTATGTTTTTCCACATCAATTGCATAGGTGTCAATGCTCTTATCCTTTTTTTTGGATATTTGTTGTGCCTTCTCTCTTTCTCTATCTTCTTTATTTCCGTTAGTATATATTTATTATGATTTCTCAAATGAAAATTTGTATCAACTTCAGTCGACAATTTTTTTATTAATATCTTCAATCTCTCTTTTGTGAGCATTTTTCATGTTGTTAATTTGTTGTTCTAGTTCATTTATTTTTTGATGGAATTGCGAATTTATGTACTTTGCTTTTATGATCATATCCAAAATAAAGATGCCCAAAGTAGAAAATTTTAGATGAATAAGGACCTGTACAATCTATGGGACATTCATTCCCCTCCCATTTGTGGCAATTCCCTTATTCTGGAAGCATTATTGGTTCCCTCCCTCCATGAAAGAAGATAACACTCATGATTCAACCTCAAAATATGGATCATACATAAGCACAATAAAGAGTAAAGAAAACAAGAAGCAGAAAATAATAGAGCCATGGCTAAGCTATCAAAAATAAGCCAGCCTTTTGATATATATAAAAGTACATGAACCCTCCAAATGATCAAGGTTTCATCTTCGAATTGACAAGCATTGGGAAATCCAAAAAGAATAAATAGTTTAACAATACTAATAAAGAAGGAAAAGCCTGTAATAGTTCTCATTTAGTAAACTAAATTAAATCTGTCGAGTTCTAAATATATATATATATATATATATATAGATATATATATAACCTCCATTTGGAAGAGGGTAGAGTTTGTAAAAAAAGAATCTCCTTGTCTCTCGGGAGATCTTGCCATCCTGCAGAACCTACACAACATAGTTATGCAACATTGCTTCAGACAGACTCAACCCTTGAGATTATCAACGTGTATGATCCTAATAATTTCATGGAGTACAGTTGTTGTGATTCTCTTCAACAAGATCTTTCACACTCGCCTCTTCTCAATGGGATATTTACCGATAAATTCAATCTAGCCTTTAGTAGCAGAGAGAAAAAGGAAGCTTACAGTAGATACCCATTTGGAACAAGAAAAGGAGGTATGAATGCAAGAAAGATGTTTCTTAAGAGTATCTCAATCTGGGCAGGTGCCAATGGAAAGAAATATAGGCTTAAGAGCACAGGCTGGAAAGTGATCCAGATGCCTAACTCTATGGTTTCCTAATACTACGGTCACTGCTCGGTGAGGAGCTCGGGGGTGGGAAGAGAACTTTATCGCCTTTTCCCATTGGTTGGGTGGATCAGATTAGTCTTGCGGTATTGAGATAAGTATTTCAGTGTTGCATTTCACAATAGATATGTGTTTGTGTTTAAATGAAAGGGAATTTGAATGATGTGTTATTATCCTATCTACTATTTACATTATGATTAAAAGCACTGTATATTTATGTATTGTGCACTTGCGGAGAATTTATACTAACCTAAGTAAGATGAAAAGTATTTTGGAGTTCTGTATTATAATATTACAGAGAAGATATGCTAACCTATTTATGAAAGTAAGCACTAACAATATCTATGATGAAATCTTACAGATAAGCCATTGATAATTTCATTAACAGTGTCGATAGAGACTACATGGACGAATAACACTTATTTTCAGTTGCTACAAATAGCATAAGACAAATAATCTTTCGATTTATTGAATAACTTGTGTATTTAGTTGTTTGAGCCTGGGTTTTCCTTTTATTAAGAGATCCAAGCCATAACATTGACCTAGGAGCCGACTTTGAAAGATAAAAGGGTCTCTGTGCATAAAAGGATAGTTTGAAAGTCCTACTTCGCTAATTAAAGAAGAACTAATCAAGGAATTGGCATGAAAACATATTTGCAGGTAGATAAATATTGGAATCATCATATATTCATGCATATATTTAGCATAAGAAGAAGTTTTTAAATGACACTCTTCCAACTTGAGGAAGTTGTGACATTTTGGAAAATATTTTGATGATAGTATCCTTTATAAATTCTAATGATGGGACTTGTTCTCAATCAAAGTTGTGAACAAGTCATGACCATTGATATTATGGTGCAATTTGTATCTCTCTGTCATTCTACCGAGGGGTTGATTCAATATCCCACACAAGCCGAGTTAGTTTCCCAAGAAATCAAGTCATGAAATTGTTCCATCTAGTAATTGGAACTATAAAAACTATTTGAATTGTATTTTCTTATGGAAACTGGTCTAGGTAATTAAGGTATAATAGAGTAAAATAAAATGAGATTTTAAAGATGAATATTGTATACAACTAGATCGTTGGAAAATAAATTAATAAACTGCTCAGGGAAAAAATTATAAACCCGACATGGACAAGCGCAAATAGCCAACTAGAAACCGACCTGGAAGGAAGACATTAGTGAGCCGTGCCATGACATATTTTGGTGAGCCAAGAAACAAAAACATAAAATTGGGAAACGAACCAAACCTTTAAGAAAGGAGAGAACCCCAGAGGGGGATTAGTTCAGTTATTCCATTCAAATTTTACAACCCAAGGAAAATAAAAACATTTGACCAAAAGGGCATAATTGTTACCTTTTTGGGTTGAGTGAAAACTAGGATACTAGAGCCATAAGCCTATCACAATAGAATAAATTTCAGCCGTTAAATACAATAATAGACTCTAGAAAGAAAGGAACGAAAAGGGAAATTGTCTAAAAATGTTGTTGAGTGGGGGTCTTAGGTAACCTAACCCTTACCATTATGCAGACGGGAAATGAGTTGGAGGCATAACGAAGAGCTCCAGTGATACTTCTTTTCTCAAGAAACCCTGCTTCAAAAAAAAGAGAGAAAATATTAACATCGTGTTCAATCATCATAAACTTTGAGTAAAAACATGTATAAAAAATGTGTTACATGAATTAATAAAAAGACTTCGTTGGTACATTTGGTCCCCAAGCCAGACCCATTAGTAAACCCCTACACTAAACAGGAAAAATGATTTACCTAGCAATGTATACAGTGAAAGAATTATATAGAGTAGCTAGTAGAAATATATCAATGTTGCTTTGTGGTAATATTAAAGGAAAGGGGGTACCTGAACTTTGGATTTCATGATGAGTGGAAGAGCCTTGAAAACTAGCTAACACAGAACACTCTTGTAGCATCATGAACGCAGCAGAAACCAGAATAGGTTGCACTATGAAATAGTTCAGCCCTTGGAGCAACAGTAATGGTAAATGTTATAAAGAATGCCAAGGGTTTCACAAAAAATGTTTTAGTTTGGGAGGATTTGATCCTTGCCACAAATTCTACCCTTGATCTCTTCGTCGTAGAATAGGGCCCGAGGAGTATCACATCCCATCAATTAATGCATTGGAAATACATGAAATTTTATGAGGGTATCAAATAAGCCAAGGTAAATCGTATTGGCAATAAATGAAATGCTATGAGGGTATCAAATAAACATAAGAAAGTTTTACACCCTCTACACTAACATAAGAATAGTTTATGTATAATTTACATGCTTAACACTAGCACCAAGATCCAACAACACCTACACCAATGCAAACATCCCCAATGTGTGTTACAATAGTAAATGGAGGTTTGCTAATAGTCAAAGAATGAATCACTCACATGACTATTCAAGTGTAATTGTAGCACTGAATTTCTTGCAGAAAAAACGTGTAGATAAGAAAACCATATTGGATTATCATTTCAGGCTTGTAAAACATAATATTTTTCATGACAGAATCAATGAAAAACTATCAACTATGAGAGCATGTTTTCTATGCTAGACATACCAGATATTCTAGGATGCAAGATCCCTTTAAAATTCAACAGTTACAATTAAAATCTCTACTACAGGTGTGGAAGAATATTAAAACTTAACAATGGTGGTAAGTATTTCTCCCAAGAAATTGAGGCATTTTGAAAATCTTGGGGAATTGTATGCTTGAAGACAACTCCACATGGTCTCGAGTAAGATGGCCATGCCAAGAGACCAAATCAGACCTTGATAAAAAAATGCATGAAGCATGAGAGAGAATGTTAGCTTAAGCAAAGGATTTTGAGCTGAAGTCATTACTAAAACTAATTGTTTGATTAATATGTCACCAAGTTCAATTTTGGGTGACATGAAACTAGAGAAATTCAGAGTGGAAATAAGCCCTCTCTTGTACATCTTAGGTTTCCTTGGGCACCATCACACGACACGACTTGGCCTGACCCGACCCGAACGCGTTTCCTTGGGCACCATCACACGACTCGACCCGACCCACCCAAACGTGTTTCCCTGGGTGCCCTCAGATGACTCGACACAACCTGACCCAGCCAGACACGTTCCTTTGGCACCCTCACATGACCCAACCTAACCCGACCCGCCAGAACATATTTCCTTAGGCGCCCTCGCGGTACGGCACAACCCGAACCAACTTGACCCGAACGTGTTTCCTTGGGCACCATCACACGAACTGACCCACCCAAATGTCGAAGGCACAAGGGGGAAAACGACAAATTAATGGGTCACATGAACATGCACAAGGCATACGGGTGGTCACAACTTAGAATTCTTTATACGACCTCCCTCACACGATCCGACCCGAACATGTTTCCTGTGGCGCCCTCACACGACATGAACCGACCCGCCCAAATGAACGACACATGAGGGAGAGAATGGAAAATGGATCGCACAAACGTGCACAAGAAACAAGGGCAGTCACAACTTAGCATTTTTTATATGAACACCCTCACACAACCCGACCCGACCCGGCCAGACCCGACCCGACTTGGCCTGCCCGAACGTGCTTCCTTGGGCACCCTAACAATACGGCATGACCCGACTAGACCCGACCGAACGGGTTTCCTTGGGCGCCATCACACGAGTTGACCCAACCTGTACGAACGCATTTCCTTCAATGACCTCACACGACACAACCCGACCAGACCCAACCCGACTCGCTTGAACGCGTTTCCTTGGGCGCCCTCACACGACCCGACACATTGTTCCTAAACCCTAAACTCTAACTCCTAAACATTGTTCCTAAACCCTAAACCCTAAGCACTTGTCTCCTAAATGTCAAAATACCGACACTTATATCCAAATTGTCACAATCCTGACGCATACTCCCGCAACATCGCAATATCGACACTTTTCTCCAAACGTCGCAATACCGACACTTCTCTCCAAATGTCACAATACCGACACTTTTCTCCAAATGTCGCAATACCGACACTTGTCTCAAAACGTCGCAATACCGAAACTCGTCTCCAAAACATCGCAATTCCAGGGCTTTTTCTTTGAAACGTCACTATTTTGACACTTTGTCTCGAAACATCACTGTTTCGGCGATTTTCCTAAATTTTCCAATTCTGATGATTTTACTAACGTCGCTAGAGCGACGCTTGTTGTTGGGATTAAAAAAATCGAGAAAAACTATGGAACTTTCCAACAATACATCAAAAGTGTCGAAACTAAAGTGTCGAAAAATTGACCATATGTACTAGTGATTTTTGGCCTCACATTTTGAGTTGGACTTCTCTCTCATCACATGCATGGCATCAATTGTGATGGGATCTATGTGGTACTTGGATTTTGGAGCATCTTTCCACATGACGGGAAACAAATAACTCTTTCATATCTTGGAGGATAATGATCTTCAGATGCACATCGAGATGGGTTATGACGAGAGGTATAGTGCTACTAGGATTGGTACGATTACTTTCCAGAGACAGTAAGGTAAACCTTTCATATTAAAAGATGTCATGCATGTGCCAGGCTTGAAAAATAATTTAGTTTCAGTTGTTGTGTTGGAGGATCTTGGATATGATGTGGTTTTCAGTTAAGGAAAGACGTTCCTTCGTTACAAAGCCACAGGACAGGTAAATAAGATTGGGGTTCATGTAAAGAACCTCTACAAACTTTATGTAGATGGTTGCACAAAATTTATGAGTAAATTAGGGAAGGTAGTGAGCCGAGATACAGGTGATTTATGGCACACGAGATTGGGCCATCTACACCACATTGCTTTGAAGATTGTGTTGCAGATTTATATAGGTCTTCCAAAGGGTATTCTTGCGCAGATAGACACATGCAAGGGATGTACCATGGGGAAGTATACAAAGGTCGTCTTTCATGAGAAGGAGAACTGAGTAGCGGCAATCCTTGAGAGATTTCACTCAGACGTGTGTGGACCATTCTCTATACCTTCCACAACAAAGCACAGGTATTATGTGATTTTTGTTGATGATTTTTCTATAAAGTGTAGGATCTTCTTTCTACAGAAGAAAGATCAAACATTCTCCAAGTTTTGTGAGTTCAAAGCACCAGTACAGAAAGATACAGGGAAGAAGGTGAAGGCTCCAAGGAGAGATAATGGTGGTGAGTATATCTCTAATGAATTCAACAACTTATGTGCCAAATAAGGAAGTCAGAGAGAATTGATTGCACATCATAACCCATAATAGAGTGGGGTTGCAGAAATAAAGAACATAACAATTGTGGGAGCAACACGCTCTATGTTACATGATCAGGGCCAAATGTTGCATCTATGGGTAGAGGCATGCAACACAACGGTATTTTTGCAGAACCGTAGTCCTCATCGGATACTTGGCATGAGTACACCAGAGGAAGTTTTTTCAGGTAAGAAATCCGATGTTTCATATTTTAAATTTTTTGGCTCATCTGTCTATTTCCATGTGACCAAATATACTAGGAAGAAGCTAGAACCAACAACATAGGTTGGGATATTTGTGGGGTACATTGATACTCCCCACAACTATCGAGTGCATTTTCTAGCTAACAGGATGATAACTGTCAGGAGAGATGTTAAATTTGATGAGGAGAAAGCCATGTGATTGTCCCTTGAGAGCGAGCTTGACTTGCATGTAGATGAGGAAATCTTAGTTCCAAAGGATGAACATTAGGATGTGCAGTAGCCACAAGCAGGGATCATGAAGTGGCAGAAACCACTCACGTAGAGCCATCCACCAAAAATAGTAAGAAGTGCACTAGGGAGGCTGAAAGATAGATGCTAGATGTGACATAGCATGTAGGTGCACCTACATCACAACGCATGCAGAGAAGGTCCCCAGAAAGGTATACTGGATACATGGCTCTTATGAGAGAGTGTATTGTGATAGAACCATCCTCTTTTGAGGAAGCAGTGCAAAAACCAACATGGGTTGATGCCATGGTTGAGGAGTATGACTCCGTTATCAGAAATAGTGCATGGGAAGTGGTCCCAAGACCAGCGGGGAAGTCAGTAGTCGGATCCAGGTGGGTCTCCAAGGTGAAGCAAGAAGAAGATGGGAGTGTGGAGAAATACAAGGCTAGATTTGTGGCCTGAGGATTCTCACAGATAGAGGGGATTGACTATGACAAGAATTTTTCACCGGTTGCAAGGTACTCATCGATTAGATCTATTATGGTTCTATAATAATAGGGTTCATATTTTTTGAATGAATTTGATTAGTCTTGTAATATGTACATACCTTGCTTTCTGCAAGTTTTTTTCCCATATTTGAAAATAAAAAATGAAAAGATGGTAAAAGTCCTAAAAGAAAAATCAAAGGACTTGAAAAGAAAAGGGATAAAAAAGAATAAAAAATGGACCCCAAACACAAAAAAGAGATAAGAATAAGACATGAAAGTGATGCAAGTCAAAATTCCACTACTGTTTACTTTTACTACCAAATAAAATGATTATGTGTAGCTTGTTCAAAATACCATAATCCATGATAGTAAAATAGTTTAATCTTGGCTTTCATGTTTTAAATTTCATGTTGATAGATAGAGAATAAATATCTTGTCAAACAGTTTAAACTTGGAAAATCAGTAGATAGTTAGAGAATGAATAAGGAGCTCAACAGTTTAGTCTGAGCCCTTGGATGAAATAAGGTTAGAATTAGATAGTTTTATGTTTTAAAAAGAAAAATGGATAAGAGTCTGGAAACTCAATTGCACCCATTCAAATGAAGGAAAAATGGTAGAATAAATGATGGGTAAGTAGAAAGAAGTTTTACAAAGAATGGATAAAACATCATCTAGAAAATTACTAATTTTCCTCCCCACAATGTATTCTAGTATTAAAAACCTTCAGTTATAAAGGTTCAGAGCATTTCTCTAACTTTTTTTGGGACTGGACCGAAGGGTTAATGACTAATTGGCACTAAGTATTGGATTCCCTTCATAAAAACCCTTTTCCTCAACATCACACCCTTTTCCTAAGATAAAAATCCCTTTTCCTAAGTTAAAACATATTTTTTGCTTAGGAAAAGTAAAAACCCCTTTAACTAATTTCATTTCATACAAAAAAAATTCAAAAAACCCACAAAAATGCATTATCCTAAAGTATTAAGTGTGAAAAGTAACTAAGGGGCCACCACTATGAAAAAATATGCCCAAACGCTTAATTTACACTTTACTTAGTGCATTTGTATGTATTTCCGTTCATTCTATTCATTTTCATATTAACTTTAACTTAATATATTAACTCCACTATAATACCCTACCCCATATTTATATTAATTCATTTTATTACATATCCCAAACCCACTTTATTATTGTTTATCCTATGGTTTTAATTCCAAATGTTATATATTCCTCTCCCCCATAGGTTTAAACATATGTTTTATTAAAACCTGCCCAAAGGTTACTTTACAACTGTAAATAGACTATTTTCCGTGAAAAACGTTAAATATTCACATATCCCACGTATCCCGTCTATCCATTTAAACACTAAGATTTTACTTTTAAACTATCTTTTAACATAATAACATTGAACCCCACCACATAAAGCATCACAGGCCACACACCCATATGCCTAGAAACTTCACTGCTCAATCGTGATCGTTCGCACTCCCTCCGCCCGATCCAATGAACCACAAGCCATATCTCAAATATAATGGCGTGACGATTAATCATTTTCAGATTCGCAATATGGGCGGTATTGCCCCATTATCTCTCCTTCACGTAACATAAAACAATTGGATCGCATCCGTTTGATAGAAACCATTTATTGCCCTTCGATCATGCAATAACCTCTTGGCGGTATTTAACCTCCCCACGCCAAGCCACTTCCAATTTGAATTGATTAGCATTGAATGTAGACACTGTTTAACTAAATTTTCTATAAAATATTAGAATGCACACGTTTAAACCTTTTTTATGTGTTTTCTGCTCACAAACTGCCTCTGATTGAAGAAAAGACGTTTCCGTCCTGTTTTCATGCACAAACAATGAGAATTCAGTCATAATTTACTGATGCGACCGCTCAGACATTCCAATTGATGTTTAAAGGACCTCAACCAAACTTCTGAAAGCTCCTAGACATCTAAGAAACCCCTTATTGAGTCAAATACCTAAAATAATAGGTATTTTCAAGAAAAATACCCATTCTTCATTTGAAAAGAGCTATACTACTGAATTTAAGCCTTTTGTAAGCTTGTTTTCCAAAAGAAATACCCTAATTTCCTTCAAAAGTCATATTTTCTTTAAAACCCCTGATAAATCCACAGTTTCTGAAGACTGTAACTTGTTTTAAGAAAATTGAAGAGGTTTAGATATTTACAGACCCTTAGAGATCCTCTGATTGATTCAAAATCCTTTTCAAATATTTAGAATCCCTTTGTGCATAAATTAGACTGATTTAGGTTTGTTTTATCCAAGAAAAGAGCAATAAACCCTTGTTAAACCTTTCCTGAGTTTGTAAAAAGTTTAAAATTTGATTTTGGGAGCAGAATTGACAGTTTGAAGCTGAAGAGACCAAAATTTTACCTATTGTTGTTCAAAAGAAACCCTTGTCATACCAAAAGACCTTTTGTAAATAGTCTAAGCTTACATAAGAATATAAAAAACCTAAAAAACAGAGTTTCTAAGATCCACAGGGCTAAATTATCAGAAACAAACCTAGAAATGGCTTCAAAAAGCAAAATACTCATCAATCCACTACAACCTCCTATTGTAGATGTTGAACACACCCCTTTAGCTAATGTTGACTATAAAATTATTGATCCTATAATTGAATTTAATCTTCTTGACCTCCATTGTTGGAGGCAAGAGAATTCCTTAGATTGGGTTGATGAAGTACTTGTTTGGGAGTCTAATTTGCCCAAATATGTAGTTCCCCATGCCCATCAGTGTCCCGAAGTCATCAAATTGTGTCAAGTTCACTATTCCCCTTACCAAAGAGCTATTGTTAATGTTGAAAAAGAATTATTATTCATTATCACTGCTGAGTCTATAAACCAAATGCTTCATCTACAACCAAAGCCAAATACAATCCCTTTGTCCATAGAAGCTCTTACAAAGCTTTATCTAGATTTAGACTTTCCTAAAAGATTTTAAATCTTTCAGACCTTCATGCCCTCATATGTTGAAATCCCTAAGGTAAATCCTCCATATTCATCCTCCAAATTCCTAGAAGGATCAAGACACATTATCTCAATGTTGTCTTTTATCCTTGGTTATTTCACTAATGAGCACATTGATGAATCTATCCTTGGTTTTTTTTCCACCTTTGTGCCTGTTCAACCCCCTGCAGTCATTTTCAACTTTTCTAAATATATAGTTGATAGTATTCATGATCAGCTTATAAAACTTCACACTGAAGGAGTGTTTAGGTATACTTCATACCTATTTCATTTGTTTCTATACTTCCAATCAGATAAATTTCCCATGGCCCTTCAAAATATGGATGTAGAAGGTATTGAGCAATCAATCATTTCCTGGACTTCCTTAATCAGAAAGGAGTCAACATAGTTCACATATTCAGAATTTACTGATTGATTTATTCACCCATTGGTTAATCTACTCAAAAGCAGTGTACAACCAAGGATTAGTGACGAGATTAAGAAATTTTTACAGCTATCAAAGCAAAGAAAAACTGGTGATTGGTACCTGTACCAAAACCACACAGAGATTAGAGTCTATGGGTCAAACCTCTTGCCCTATAAATTGCCAAAGTATTTTCCAATGAGAGTGTTTGCCATAGAATATATAAGACATATTCTAAATTAAAATTCTATAAACTTTTTAGCTGCTAAAAAGAAAACTTAGTTCAAGTTGAAAAATCAAGTGGGCCCTTTCATATGCAATAATAGGGAAGTAGGTGCATAGACAACACAACAGTTGCTAGAGTATAAGTTTGATGAACATTTCCTGTGGAACTATGATATTTATGGAATAATCAGCAAGATGAGGGTAAAATGAAAATTAACCCCATATATTCATGATAAGAAGCCTGAAATTGAAAAACTTTCCAACCAAGATGAATGGCTGGAAAATACATTGATGGAATCTGTCAAGCAAGGTGATACTAGTCACACTTTGCAAACTCCAATTCATGAGGACATAACCACAAAGAGAATCAGAGAATAAGGCACATATACATCTAAAACAAAAACATAAGCTAGATTCAATATTAGATATAATAAAAAACCTAAAATCAATCCAGCTGACAAAGAAAAAGAAACTGTGGAGATTTTAGATGAAGAAAATCTAGAGAAAGACACTGTCACTCATACAATAGTTGAAAATGAGCAGAAACCAGCTACCTCAAACACACAGATGATTCAGAAACAACAAAGTGGGGAAGTGTCTTCATCATAGCAGGCAGAGGATAAAGACAGGGATATAAAAGAGAATTATAAAGAAATCAAGGCCAAGAATGAAGAGATTAAAAATGAAATCTATTCACAATACTTAAAGAAAACTCCAGGAAATCAAAACAGGCTGCTTTCAGCCTTTGAATATACAAATAAGAAATTTCTTATGTCAGTTCTTCAACCTACAGTGCCAACACCTAAAACAACAACAAATTATAAGAAGGTTGACTTTGAGGTGCCAGTCCAAGATATTCATCCCTTGGACCAGATTGAATTTCACAAGCAGAGCTCATAAATGCTACATTCTACCATGACCACAAAGGCAATGAGTGTCCAAAAGCTTCAGAATACTGTGACCAATATGAGAGATCAACTTAAGGTTGAAAATGCCTCTTCATATGATAATGTAATATTCCCAATTAGCCCAAGCTAATGGGAATATTCATTTTTGTTTCATTTTCTTTTTGCATGAATAAATGGGTAAAGGAGGACAATAAAAACTCCTACAGCAGTGAATAAATCAATGTCGCATGTGAACAAGGCTAAATATGGGCTATGTAAATAAACACCCTTATGTGTGAAAGGGAAGGACTCATTTGACTAGGTCAACCATGACCAAATAAACAACGATGTCTAGAAGAAGTGATCCTCATTGATGCACAACGCAGTCTTAGTTGGAGGTGGCACATGTGAAAGAAGCTAAATCATTGAGATGGTTTAGGGTTTTGCAAGATTTTCATATTATAAAAGGAAGAGGAGGATAGCAGGAGAAGGTTGTTGATGAACATATTATTTCTGAAGAATTTGTCTGTTTAGACATTTCTTATTCTCTTGGCTATTTAACAGAGAATAGTGTTGTTTAGCAATGGGTGTTCCTGATCAGGAATCCCACCTCCTTCCTTGAGTAGCTTTTGGAGGAGTCTTGCATTTCTTGTCCACTATCAGGCATTTGGCCAAGATCTTCTTCCAACTACAACGTAGATCCTATTGAGGGTTTGGTTGTCTTTGTAAGCTGCAGCAAGTGGAGGCTAGATCTACTCAGATCTAGGCCATTCTAGTGCCTCTTTTCAGTGGGAAAGTCTTCTATCCCCCTAGCAAGAGAGTATTGGATGATTGGAGCACTAATTTCAGATCTTGGCTTGAGGCCACATATGTTCTAGAGCTTACAGTGTAGTTTTTCTTCTAGTAATACCTTACTTTCAAGTGTACAGTTGTAGGGTGTTTTTGGCAGACTTTTGGCGGAGAGATCTCTAGTGTTTGGGTTCTGCCCTTCATTGTGGTGATCCATGGATTTTAGATCTGATCCATGTCATATTCAGATATGATTTGAATAATATTGTATTTGCTTCAGAATTTCTAAATCATTCTACAAATCTGTTGCATAAGATCTCAGATTTACTCCATGTACTTCACTTTTTGCTCAAAACCCCAAGGGGCATTTGTAGAGGAGCCTTTCTAGTGTACAGATCTGATATAGATCTAAATTTTTGTACAAAAATATTCTCTATATCTGAAGTGTAATATACAACTTCTTTTCAGTACTACATTATTTTCAAGTGTACAGTTGCAGGGTGTTTTTGGCAGAATTTTGGAGGAGAGATCTCTAGTGTTTGGGTTCTGCACTTCACTGTGGTGATCCATGGATTTTAGATCTGATCCATGTCATATTCAGATTTTATTTGAATAATATTGTATTTGCTTCAGAATTTCTGAATCATTCTGCAGATCTGCTACATAAGATCTCAAATCTACTCCATGTACTTCACTTTTTTCTCAAAACCCCAAGGGGCATTTGTAGAGGATCCTTTCTAGTGTACATATCTGATATAGATATAAATTTTTGTACACAAATGATCTAGATCTGAAGTGTAATCTACAACTTCTTTCAACCAATAAAATAACGCTATCAAGCTTGTTCAGTCTTAATCTATGGTTGCATGACCTCATTTTTGAGGATTTCTTCATGTAAAAGTCTTATATTTTTGTTTTACATCTCATGGGCCATAATGTAAATTTGATTTGCTGATGTACATGTCATTTTTGAGCTTCCATATTGGCCTCCTTCTCTTACTTTGTTGAACTGCATTACTTTTGTGCAATATTGTTTAGTATTGTTGCTTGTTCCCATTTGGAGATATTACAGTGGTATCAGAGAAATCATCTTGGCACAGCTTGTAAAGAAGCCAATATGTCTTCAAAAGAAGAAAAGCCTCTTACTGGCAGAGATAATAGGTATCTAAGAAGAAGACAGAAGAAATTTGATTACACAAAAGACAAAGAAAACAAGGGTGAAACCCCTTTATTTGGAAGGATGAAAGGTGAGGAGTTCTCTAAAAATGTTTCTCAAGCTATGCATGAGGTGAAAGAAGAGATATGGGGAGTAAGGAGGGAAAGATATGTAGATCCCTCAAGAAAATTTTCACATAAAGGAAGCCCCAGTATTTCATACTATGTGTGTGATCATTCAACCACACAATCTGATCTACAATGTTGTAGCATGCCTACTTTCTAAACAAAGGAAGAAGCAGAAGGAGGAATACGAAAGGATGAAACTCTTGGTGATTATCTCCAAGAATATGAGTCTCAGTCAAAGAGATTCAAGGAGCATCTAAGTTTCCCGGAGTTCTGTCAACTTAAAGAAGAAAGAAAATCTAGAAACTACAGTAGAAGAAGAGGGTGCGCGCAATACACTTTGGGTAGATTCTCTCGACCTAATTTTGATGGATCACCTGAGAGCTCAGCCAAGTCTTGGGTAAGGAAGCTAGACACATATTTCCAGTTGCATCAAATTTCAGAAGAAGAAGCCATGAAAGTAGCAACATTGCATCTTCAAGGTAAGGATTATGCCTGGTGGTTATTTGAGTCTTCTTCCTTGAAAAGTGTAAATATTTCTTCTTATGCAAAGTTCACTAGGAGGTTAGTGAAAAGATTTGATTGAAGACATTTTGAAACTTCTTGGGGAGAGAAAATCAAGCCCAAGAAATCTGAATCTTTGCATGAGTTGGAAGAATCCATAAATCCAACTCCATTTATGAACACTGTTGAGGGGGTTGAAGATCTGTTGCATGATTTTCCAAAGGAAAAATCCCCACTACAGCAAGGACTCTCTTCTCAAGGAGAAGACATGAGGGTTCCTTCTTCAAGAAGAGATGAAGGAAAAGGGTCTCTTAATGATGAGGCATTCTCCATTGATGAGGAGACGGGAGAGAGAGAGCAGAGAAGATCCTTCAGCATTGTGAAAGTAGGAGGAGATCCATTTTTATTGGGAGATGGAGATGAAGCAATTTATTCCACTAGGAGGGCTCTTGTATCTTTGCAAGAGGGCCCCAAGGATCTTACACTTGAAGAGCATGAGCAGTGTGTATCTATGATGATAGATAATGAATCAGAACAAAGGAAGGATCACAGTACTGACATAGGAGGAGATGACCCACTATTGCATGGAAGATGGAATGGAGCAAATGATCCAATTAGAAGCACTCTTGCATCTTTAAGAGTGATACCACATTATCATGAGACTTCCACACAAAAATCAGAGATGGATTTGCACAATGGAAGCAGTCATAAGATGGTCCCATCTGTTGTTCACATGGCAATGAGCCATGAGACATCATTATCTTGTGGTATACCACCTGGGAGGCCACCTAATTTAGATTTGGTGAAATATGTTTCATGCATTTATGCTCCTTTCATAGAAACAAGAGAGGAGGGAGCACTAGAAGACCATACTACAGCGCTAAGAGTATGGAGAAGGCTCAAGGAGAGGGAAATTATTTTTCCCTTGTCACCATTGTCTATTCTTTCATCCCATACTGCGCTGAGAAAAGATGTTGCAAGGAGGAAGAATGACACCATCATGAAGCAAGGAAGGCAATCCTTGAATTAGGAGACAAAATTGTTTGGAGCACACTCTTCCATACATTATGAGAGATGGTGGTCACACATACATACTTGGGAAAAACCAAGGAGGTTTTGGATAGATGATAGCCTCCCATGGGAGAATAACTTCCAAAAACTTCCATTTTCTTTTGAGCGGGTGCATATGTAAGAAGAGCAGCAAGGAAGGAATGGCAACCTTCCACCTTATACCTTTTGCATGGGATATGTCAAGGAGGAGAAAAATGGGAGGCATGACCTTCCAACATACACCTTTGACACAGGGAATTTCAAGGAGGAGAGAAGTTTCATGGCAGACATTTCAAATGACACATTATCAGCGCTGTCATTGTTGGGAAAATTAGATCCATATTGGAAATCCCAACTGCTGGTGGAATATTCCAAGGATCTTCACACTTGCATGGTTCTTGATGACTTTCTACACGATGAGAGCTATTCAATCCTAGATGGATTCATCTATAATCATGGTAGGATCTTCTTGTCTAGATCCTCCAAGCTCAAGGAGAAGTTACTACACAAGGCTTATGAGGAGTTCTATTTCAGCCACACATATTCTATGAAGCTCAACAAAATCATCTTGAGGGGCTACTATTGGGAGGGCTTTGAAAAAGAACTATATCAGCATTGTCAAAGATGCATGAAACTTGTGGAGATGGATCAACAATATGACTCTATGAGAGAGTTAAATCAACCCTCTCTTTCTCCTTTCGGGGGAGAGAATAGATCTATGCACCACTCCATTGATAGGAGGTGGATTGTTGGCGAAGAACATGCTCTTGTTACACATGTCTTATTTTCAGGTTTCATGCATTCTTCCACCATGTTTTTGCAGGCCATGACTCCAAGGAGGAGTATTATGTCTTGTAAGCCTCATGGCCAATATTGGGCCACTAAAATTTCTGAATTTGGCCACTCCCTTGATGTGCAAAGGGAGATTTTCTATCATGATGGGTGCTTCCCAAAATCACCAAAAATATCTCACACCTTCAGCCATAGTGAGATAACATGGGCAGCAAGTAAGTGGTGGGGAAACCACTTACCATACCTTCATCTGATGCAGGCAAGAGATGCACTGCATTGGTATCATATGTGGGACTATGACCCACCTCCACATGCTCAAATTTCTATTTTTATGTCTGTAGTTTTGCTTCCATACATTGATGATATACTTGTACTTTTTATGGGTATGTATGGAGGGAGGATGGGAGGCATGTATGTACCACATGGAATGGAGGTTCTCCATGCACCTTATGCTACATGTTATAGGGAGAACATTGGTTCAGCCATGTTTGTTTCATTTGAGTTATTGAATCCTTGTGGGATGGATTACTTACATCTCATAAGAACCTTGGAGGAAAAATTCATGGAGGGTTGGATTGGTGAGCACTTAGCTTATGGAAGAAGCTTAACACATGATGATGGTGCCACCAATGGAGGAGGAGAAGTGTTGCAGCACTCACCTTATCAGTTGCTTGAGGAAAAGCAACATTTTGGAGGGGAGGACTGTAATATTCCCAATTAGCCCAAGCTAATGGGAATATTCATTTTTGTTTCATTTTCTTGTTGCATGAATAAATGGGTAAAGGAGGACAATATAAACACCTAAAGCAGTGAATAAATCAATGCCACACGTGAACAAGGCTAAATCTGGGCTATGTAAATAAACACCCTTATGTGTGAAAGGGAATGACTCATTTGACTAGGTCAACCATGACCAAATCAACGATGCTGTCTAGAAGAAGTGATCCTCATTGATGCACAATGTAGTCTTAGTTGGAGGTGGCACATGTGAAAGAAGCTAAATCATTGAGATGGTTTAGGGTTTTGCAAGATTTCCATCTTATAAAAGGAAGAAGAGGATAGCAGGAGAAGGTTGTTGATGAACATATTATTTCTGAATAATTTGTCTGTTTAGACATTCCTTATTCTCTTGGATGTTTAGCAGAGAATAGTACTGTTTAGCACTGGGTGTTCCTGATCAGGAATCCCGCCTCCTTCCTTGAGTAGCTCTTGGAGGAGTCTTGCATTTCTTTTCCACTATCAGGCATTTGGCCAAGATCTTCTTCCAACTACAACGCAGATCCAGTTGAGGTTTTGGTTGTCTTTGTAAGCTGCAGCAAGTGGAGGCTAGATCTACTCAAATCTAGGCCATTCTGGTGCCTCTTTTCAGTGGGAAAGTCTTCTATCCCCTTGGCAAGAGAGTATTAGATGATTGGAGCACTGATTTCAGATCTTGGCTTGAGGCCACATATGTTCTAGAGCCTATAAAGAATTTTTTCTTCTAGTACTACGTTATTTGCAAGTGTACAGTTGTAGGGTGTTTTTGGCAGAGTTTTGGAGGAGATATCTCTAGTGTTTGGGTTTTTCCCTTCACAGTGGTGATCCATAGATTTTAGATCTGATCCATGTCATATTCAGATCTGATTTGAATATTGTTGTATTTGATTTATAATTTCTGAATCATTCTGTAGATCTGCTGCATAAAATCTCAGATCTACTCCATGTACTTCACTTTTTGCTCAAAACCCCAAGGGGAATTTGTAGAGGAGCCTTTCTAGTGTACAGATCTGATATAGATCTAACGTTTTGTACACAGATCTGCTCTAGCTTTGAAGTGTAATCTACAGCTGCTTTCATCCAATAAAATAACGATGTCAAGCTTGTTTAGTCTTAATCTATGGTTGCAGCACCTCATTTTTGAGGATTTATTCATGTAAAAGTCTTCTATTTCTATTTTACATCTCATGGGCCATAATGTAAATCTGATTTGTTGATGTAAATGTCATTATTGAGCTTCCATATTGGCCTCCTGATCTTACTTTGTTGAACTGCGTTATTTTTGTGCAATATTGTTTAGTATTGCTGCTTGTTCCCATTTGGGGATATTACAGCTAAAGACATTAGAATCAAGTCTTTAGAAGAATTGGTGATTGAAGTAGGGTATGACCCTTCAAATGTGAAAGTAGCAGGGGAATGAATAAAGAAGAAGAATTCTAATATTGTAGCACTTAGAAAGCAACTAAAGCTACCTCCAACAGAACATCCACAGGCTAAGGAGTTTGTGAAAGAGGCAAATTAAAAAGATGAGATGATGAGTCTCATACTACAAATGACAGCACATATTAAGGAGATGGAAATTGAGATGGAAAAGCTTGTCCAAGAAAAATAAGTTACAAAGACTCAAAATATTCCTCCTATATTCATTCCCATGGTAACAACAACAGTTCCTTTAACTCTAGCAGAAGAGTTAGCACCAAAAGTCCCATTGGCCACAACAGTGTCAGTCACTTCTTCTACTACTTCTGCCACAAAATATTCCACTTCAGTAGTTCAACAGTGAGATGAGGCCAGTAAACTCATTAAAGCCATGGAAGATATGTTAATACAGAATAATGAGATCAATATATTGAAAGAGAAAATCAAGAACTTGGAAGACGCTAAGAATTAGCACAGATAAATGCTAAAACAGAGGAACAAAAGACCAAAATTTTAAGTGAACGGTTAAAAAAGGTAGAAACATAATTAACCTTAAAAGAGCCCATGGAATACATCAAAAATCAGCTATGGCCCAAGATCACTGAGTCAATCAATGATACTTGGCCATCAATTCGAGTGATTTATGAGCAGAAGCACTTGCTTAAGGAAGCCAAAGAAGAAATATTAAAGACAAAAGAAGAGCTAGGTGCTAAGCCTGAAGAAGCCCAAGAAATAAAAAAGTTTCTCAATACTAAAAACAAGCAAGAATTGGATGAGATTGGGATAACTGACAGAATTGAAACAATTCTTGAGGTAAGAAAAGTTCTCTCAAAGAAAAATTTAATGAAACAGTTGGAAGAGAAGTGTCAAAATATGGACATGGCCATAACTAGATTCATGGTTAAGTTTGACACATTAAGACAAAAAGGCTTGCCAAACATTCTTGTTATCAATGATAAGTTGATGAAGCAAGAAGATTACAATAATAATATCAGGGAATTTTCCAGAGAGCAAGTAAACAAGGCAGATTGGCAAGGAGTTCCAACAGGAAAGGTGTTGCATAAAAGTGTTGAAAACTTGTTTCATTTACAACATGAGATAAAACACCTCTTTGTAATCAAGCCAAAATTTGTTAGGTATACTGAAGCAAATGAGAATTTCAGAAAACTTACAAATATTAAGTTACCAGAAGAAGAGTTTTGGTAGAAGCTCACATATTTACTTTAAAAAGACAGTTTGCAGTGAAAGAAGATGAAAAAACAGAGTGTTGTTTTTACACAGTAAAAATAGATTTTTAAAGCAGTAAAACAGTGAAAACAACATGTTAAAGTGTATCAGAGGTAAATTGCATCAGTTAAAGAGTATTAGGTGATAGATAAAGCTTCAGAACTGATTGAAGATTAGATTTCCAGCGTTAAAGACAACACAATAGCCAGCTGCAGCCCAAAACCAACAGAAAATATATTTTATTTTAATAAATAGGACAACTTGCAAGCTTGTTATGCAACTGTCACTATCTTTTTGTAATAAGATATTTTATTTTCCAAAAAACATTCCTAGGACTATTCTAGCATATTTTGTATTACTTTTTTTATAAATACTTCATCATTTGAAGTATTAGTGTGGAATAATTGCCGAAGATTTCTATAACTGGAACATTCTAAACCTAAGGGTTTTTGTAATCAAGCTCAAGTCAGAAGACTAGATTTCAAGGAATAAAGAGTCATATTACTGGATTCATGTGTTGGGCCACTAAAGTGAAGTACTTTCTACTGTTATCTATCTATTTTCTTATGTTTCTCATCCATTCATAAATGTGTTGTAAATTTTCATGTGAAATCAGGAATTATTATATCAGAATTTGTTAAAAGCACTCTGTTATTGAATGGTTTTCATTTAAATGTTTTCTGATGATATCCAGACTAGGGAAACCTTAATTTCTCCATAATTTTGATTGATCCCTACCTTCTCACTCCTTATCTGGATCAAAGAATTCTTAATTTCTCTTTATCCCGATTAAAACCACTTCACCAATCAGCCTTTGAAGATATTTAGTGACTTTTTATCTTGCCCTTTAAAAATTTGACTTTAGACCTTGATCCTGATCTTTCTACTTGACATATTGACTCCATCTTCCCAATGGATTACAAATTCACAACTATCCATCTCATTAAGTGATTTTCCCACCAAAACCATTCAAATCCCCAAAACCAATTTGCCCTATATAACTAGCCTAAAATCAAACATAAAAAACAAAGTTAAATCTTATAGAGAGAGCCCTTTTTGAGCCTTAGGAAGGCTAGATCCTAAAGATTAAAAGTAGTTTTGTGGTTACCTCTAATATTCTTTAAACTATAAAATTAAAATCTCACAACTTTGAGAATTATTAGAGGGATAACAAGATCCATCCTTGCACTCTTAGCGCAGATGGGGTGGCAGATACATCAGATTTATGTAAAGACAACCTTTCTCAATGGAGTTATTTAGGAATAAGTGTACATTGAGCAGCCAGAAGGTTTTCAGACCTTCGACAGGGAGTCACATGTGTTTAGACTCAAGAGAGAATTGTATGGGCTGAAGCAAGCACCTTGTGCTTGATACACCAAGATCGATAGCTATTTCATCGAGTTGGGCTTCACAAAGAGTGAAGCGGATGAGAACATATATCATATTATGGTTGATGGTAAGCTTTTGATTATTGTACTTTATTTTGCTGATTTTATACTGATAGGGGATGAAAATATCATAAATTCTTGCAAAGAGGATCTTGCAAGAGAGTTTGATATGAAGGACATGGGGCTCTTGCATTATTTCCTTGGCTTGGAAATATGGCTAAGAGATGGGGAGCTATTTGTATCTCAAGGAAAGTATGCCAAGGAGATTCTAAGGAAGTTCCACATGGAGGGCATCAAACCCATTGAGACTCCTCTTGCAGGTAACTAGAGGAAGGAGGATGCTACTTCAGGTAAGGTAGTGGATGCTACTTGTTGGTGTCCCGTGTTTCGATAGTTTGGCAAATCAAAAGACAAGGCAACATCAGAACCAATCTTTAGAGTCCCGGGATCTAGTCCTCTTGTTCTAAGAGAGGGATCTCTCGAATATTTGTTTGCAAAGGTTTACCTTGTGTGCTTAGAGTATTGATTTTAGACTAGTTATTAAGTGCAGGTGTTTGTTTGTTTGGTTGGTTGGATTGAAATGATACAGCAGAACATGAAAGGTCTAGGAAAGATACATAGAATGGAGAAACATCTGTTTCATTGGGCAATGGATTCAAAAAGAGGTCATAACATACTCATCAATGGATATGGGATATCAGAGGGAAAATCTAACTTGGCCACAGAATCGTTTGGTTTTGGAATGAGATGGACATTAATGATTTGGAAAGAGAAGTTTTAATCCTCAAACAAAGGGAATTTGAAAGCACAACTTGAACAATAAAGAGCTATTTGGTAGATAGGGCTAACCATAAATTATACAAATCACAGCTTTAAGCAAATAATGATTTCAAAACAACTTTTAAAATGAAATCTAAGATTCGAGGAACACCCTATTTCCTCAAAGATTTTATTTCAAATGACTTAGAAAACATAAAAGATTCACTGATAATTGCAGTCATAGAAGAGGGAGCACCTAACACATCTATGATTACAATTATAAAGACCTTTAAGATAAATGTTTAAGTGAGGACAAAGGGCAAGATCGAAACAGACCTCTTTGATTCACTGTAAGCAAAGAACTTCAAAGGGAGACTTCAATAACAGTTTTTAAGTGGCAGCAAAAAAGCAGGGAGAACCATAAATCATGCTGAAACCAACTGTTCAAACTATTAAGAAAATAAACAAGCATGAAGACTAAAGAGAAATTTTTAAGCCTCTAAAATACTTCAGCAGAAGAAAACATGAAACAACGAAGGATGAACAGGTCTAAGGTGCTTCCAAGAGTCATTTCTTAGCCTAAAAATTTCAACCTACTATAGTAAGAAATTATGGAACATAATGAAAAATGGGGAAAACATAAAACAGTTCAGAATACTTCACCAACAGCCAAGCTCATGGATCCAATGATAGAGCCTTCTCAGGAACAAGAATGCAACAACATCATCAAGGTTTCCAAGACTTCAATTTCTTCTTCAACTTCAACGGACTATGTATTTATTTTAGAGATTTTTAGTATTACAACTGGTGATAAAACAACAACTAGCCAACCAACAACCACTCCTCATCTTCTACAGTAGTATTTATAGAAGAAAGGAGGAGGTGAGATCTGATAAAAGATCTTAAGGACAATTAATACAGATTCAAGACTTCTCGGCCTTTGAGGGGCTCGATGGAAAAGCTTACAAACATTCTGTCTACATTAACTGTTTTACATTTACGAATTAAGCTCAGTGGGAGCTTTTATTGACTTTAAGGCTTTATGTCATGTTTGGAGTAACTCTGCAGATATTTTTAGCATTTAAGTTCCTGGCAGAAGTAACTCTCTGGCTGCGCTAAGGCTAATATCTTCATTTGATCAATAACTTCGGCCTCTGTTTTGAATGGTTTGAGGCAATAGGTGGCACTTATGGTAGCTGAGGAATCAATTCGCCTCAAATGTGGCGGTGGAGGCCTTTCTGTCTGTTAAATACTTATGATGTTCCTTTAATTGTGTTTTAATTTAATGGATTAGGCTTTTGATCATCAATCTTAGCTGAAATCCATCAAACTGTGGAATTAATCTTCAAACTTATGTTTTGTTGTACTCTGTGCTTCAACACTGATACTCTTTAACTGTGTTTTTAATAAAACAGTGTCTTGTCGATGTGCAGGGCCGCGCCGGGCTTTTAAAGGCATCAATGCCCATGAAGTATTGATAAAATGTTGAATCTGATCCTTGCGAATGGTCTCCATTTGATAAAACAAAGGCACAGGAAATGTCTTTCCCGGCCTTCAGCGTTTCTTTCAAATAAATGAAAAAAAACCATTAATCCCTACAAAACATACAAAACATTAGAAAATCCTGCATTGTTGGGTTCACTGCTTTAGAGGCATGGGGTGAGAGCAGAGTCGTTGGATGGCATCATACAACGGTGGAGATTAGCCGAGAGGAGGTTTAAAAGTAGAGGAAGGAAGAAATGAATAGAACCGTTGATCGCGCGATGATCGACGGTGGAGATTGATTTTGAAAACCCTTTGGCGAAGGGTGGAGGGCGATGGTATGAAGCGAAATTAGATCTGGGCCATCCGATCTGGACACATGGATGGTCCATATTAAATCAAAGGATTGCAATTGACAGGACAAACAAATGTACGTGATTGAAACTTTGCGATGCGATTGAGCGATGACCGTTGATCTGAGGATCAAATCAATGGGGGGGAGTGAATCGGAGGGATGGGCGATCGGGGGAAAAAAAATCAATGCATGCGATGTGATTGAGCGCCTTGGGACTTCAACACTTGGTCCCAGGGTGTAGGTTGTATGAATGAAAGCGAAGGTGGCGGGGTTTATATATACGGGACTTAATCACATCGGAACCTTTGATGCAGTCTTTTCGATCAACCCATTTGTGTTTCTCCGATGCGATTGCGCGATCGGATATTTTCAATCTAACCATTTTTATATATAGCACGTGACTTGGCATTTTAAAACAAACTTTGGATAAATGGGTTTTCGGGTTTTACAAAGGAAAAACGGATCGGGAAAGAATTTTTCAATGTTTTAAGCGCGAAGGCAGGCCCACGGTATATTTATATAAAGGCTAATTGCATCAGAGTTTATATGATGCGAAGCTTTAATCGCATTGGAACTTCGAAGCAGGGCAAAGACTTCGCACATTTGAAAATTTCCGATGCGATAAGTGCCGATGAGACTAGCACCTGGTTTTTATGGCAAGGGCACATGTGGGGAAGTGGTTAGGGGGCTTAGCGAAAGGGGCTAAAGCCTGTAATAAATAACATGAAATTTTTATGATTTTTCAATGGTTTTTAAAGGGATTCGAGGGTTTCGGTAAGGCTAAAAAGTGGGTTTTAAACCTTACAAAGTGGATTTTCATGAATGGAAGAAGGAAAATCATGAAAAAATAGAGGAATTTTATGGAAGAAAGAGGTAGAGGTCAGTTTTGTGGTGGGAGGAGGGAAAAGGTCTTTGCAGAAGTATTTTTACTTATGGAAACAACAGAATTTCAGAGTATGAAATGGAAACAACAGGGAAGATTTAATACTAATGACCAGATGCCTTCATGAGACTTCAAGAGGTAACACTTTTTGCAATAAAATCTATTTCTTGAAGGCTCCAAAATCATTTAGCCACCATTTGGTATGACAAAATTTTATTGGTGGCTAACAGTGGCTCCACTTGGGGATGGTGCCTTCTTGAAGGCATCAAGAACTTCAGACTTGCATTCTCTGGGAGGCTGACTTGTGCCTGATCCATTGGGCTACCCTTCCTTTGTTGGGATGATATTGCTCTAAAAACATATTAGCATCCATAAAAACAATTGTTCTTTCATCAACAAGATTTCTACCTACCCAATCCTACCGATCTATCATTTTTTCTTCATTAGAGTGCACTTGGATTGGCAAACTCTCTTACAACATTTTATTCTTTTTGAAAGAAAAAAATATAATCTAGTTCTACTTCTTATTTCTCCATGGACTCAAATTAAGCAGTTGAGCCCATATGATTCTCTACCTATTCTATCAATTTGTTAGGATTAAACTGTCCAACATATTTTATTCTCTAAATTCTACAACAGAAAATTAAAAAGCATTCAAGTCAGGATTAAACAATCTAACTTGATGTTGATCTATGGCATAAAAACAAGCTGCACATAGATTATTATTTGCAGAAAATTAAATCAAAATGATGAAGGCTTTAAGATCTGAAATTTTTAAGAACATCCTTCTCTTTTTACAGCTCTGTTTTGACTTTTGTTTGAGTTGTAGCTTCTTTGTTCTCTGGTTTAGATTTTGAGCTAATTAGAGCCAGATTTTTACATATTTTGACTCAGAATTTGAAACAGATTTGAGTCATCTCTCTTTGGAAACCTATGTTTAGATTTTGAGCTTGTTTGCACCTTTAATTTCTATCCTAATCTATCTATTGAAAAGCCAAGATTAAACGGTTTTGACAAATCGAATTCACTATCCTATTAGTAGATAATTTAAATCTAATTAGTCAAGATTAGGCTGTATGACTAATTAGAAGTGTGTTTTTTTAGGAGTGGCATTTAAGCTTGCACACTTTCAGATTTGTTTCTCTTTTGTGGTATGGGGCTATACCTTTCTTGTTTTACAATCTGCCCTCTTTTCTCCTTTTTATTGTTTTTGGATTTTTCTTTTTCTTACAAGAAAAAAATCAACAACTAACTAAATGCTCAAAGCTGAGCTTTATTGCTTTCCTATCTAACCTAATCTAACTTGGAACATTTACATGTTCTAGCTGATGAATTCTCTTTTCCAGTACAACCAATCCAGCAAATGATTCCATGATTGTTCCTTCTTCATCTCCTTGGGCAGGCTGGAAAAACAGGGCCACTCCCATTCTTTTTGTTTTTTAGCAGTAGTGCTAAATAATACTCTTGCTTTTGGTAATATACTGCTCCTAATAACCTTTACCCCTTCTTCAAAGTTTTTTAAGAAATGAGCATAGGGATCTTGAAATAATACATGGTTGTGAGTGTTTGGAAGATGTGTTTCAACTAGGATCATCTCTTTTTTCTCCACTGGATTAAGGAAAATATTCTTATGAGAAAGAAAAACTTCCTTATCTTCATTATTATCTGAACTAGAGGATTCATCATATATTACAGGGTTGTCCTCTTGTAGTTTTGGTATGCTTTGATTCCATGGACTGTGCTTCGTGAAGAGATCATCATGTTCTTGAGCAGGGGTATCTCTTATTACTTCAACCTTTTTAGGAGGAAGCTCCTTATCTTCATCTTGCTCAAGAAATTTCTCTTTCTTTTCAAACTCAACATTACAACTAGTAGATTGCTGATCCCCAATTATGTGAAAGCTATTTCTGATGAATTGGATGGGCTAATGGCTGCTTTCAAGCTGATGATAATGAATTTCATGACACCAATCCACTGCTGGTTGCCCTACATGATTAGTTTTTGTTTGGAGCTCATCATCTTCATCAGAATGATCAGAATTTGAAAAATCATTAGTATACACAATTTCACCAATCAAACATATTGGGTTATCATTTTGTTCCTCTTTGAGCTTTTCTACAAGTTTATTTTATGTTTCAAGACAACAAGATTTAGTAGATAAATGAGCAGGAGTGTTTTGTTTTAATAAAGAATTGAGGGTTGGCTGTTTATTTAACATCTGATCAATTTCTTCCTCTATAAAAAGAGAAGGAATTTTCTCTTTGCTTTGGACAGAAGAACAAAAATCCTTTCCCTCTTGTGTTAACTGGTTTTGAGGCTGGATGTCTTCTTGAGCCTCTTCTAGGGAATGATTACTTGGGCTTGTAGGGGAATTTTGAGGATTCTCTTCCTTTTCCTGATCTATCTTAATTTCAAACAACACCTCATGGTTTTCATGGAAGTCACTTTGATTGTAAGATATGTGAGTTGCTTCAAGTATATTGTCAGGATGCCATTTTTCTTTGATAATTTGAAATGAGTCATAACATAAAGGTAGAGACTCTGGCTATGTTGTCTCTTGTCTCATTTTATATTTTGTGAGTGCAAGATGACTTATGTTTTCCTCAAGGCACTGCTCACTATTAGTTTTTGCAATCCGGTCATGAAGTTCTCTTAATAGCATGATACAAGATATAGGTATATAATTAGGAATTTGCTGACAACCTTTTTCATTGCTTTCTTTTTAATCTTGTTCACCTTCTTTTATAAAGTCTTGATCATTATCTATATATTGCTCATTGTCTAGGTCTTGTAATGGTTGAGTTTGTGTTTGATCTAGAAAAATAAAGGGGTGCTCCTCATTATCAATATTCTTATAATCTTTCAAAAAGAGATTAAACTCATGAATGGTTGTTAAAAGATCTTCAGGATGCATTTCTTCCAGAACTTCCTAATTATCTATAATGTGTTGGGTGAAGTTTTGTGATGGATCATAATTTATTGCACCTAATGATAATGATGTAGTGTTTTCTTTATAGTTCTCATAGAACACATATTCAAGGTTTCTTAAAGAAAACAAACTACTAGATCTCAAGCATTCATACCAATCCCTAGCTTTTCCTTCTAATATTGCCATGAACATTTTCATTAGGCAGTCTTCGTGCCATTGAACCTTGAACTTCCACACATGTATATGAAACTTGATGAGATGTAGCAAGGGGTTATCAACATTTTTTCCCTGAAAGGTAGGTAAGCTTTCTAACCAATCTACTTCAGGCATTTTGTGTGGGAATCCAGGGATATGCTCCCTGCTCATTGGGGCATACCTTCATTGTATCCTTGGAATCATTTTATAAATCAAGAAAGAGGTCACTGCATCTATTCAACCAGTTCAGAGTCTTCTACCAGTGGAGTCATTAGGTCTTTTGGAATTGTGGAGTCGCCAGGTGGAATATTTTGAAGTCTTGTTGTCCACCAACAGCATGATTGGGTTTTCTCAATGCATTCCCAGGAGAGCTTACAAGGACTAATGAAGTAATAGGCCTATTGGAGGCCAGTGGAGTCACCAGGTGGAAAATTTTTAGCTTTTGTGAAGGTAAAATGTTTTATGGTTCCACCACCATGTTTATTATGAAGCCAAACTGAAATATTTTGGGTTTTTCTGAGTTTCTATGGTTATTTAAGGACTTACTGAGTCTAAAAGAGTTTTCTAGACTATCATATACTCAATATGTCCCACTATGATCGCCATTATGTTGGTGTCCCGTGTTTTGATAGTTTGGCAAATCAAAAGACAAGGCAACATTAGAACCAATCTTTAGAGTCCCAGGATCTAGTCCTCCTGTTCTCAGAGAGGGATCTATCGAATATTTGTTTGCAAAGGTTTATCTTGTGTGCTTAGAGTATTGATTTTATACTATTTATTAAGTGCAGGTGTTTGTTTGTTTGTTTGGTTGGATTGAAATCATACAGCAGAACATGAAAGGTCTAGGAAAGATACACAGAATGGAGAAAAATATGTTTCATTGGGAAATGGAGTCAAAAAGAGGTCATAACATACTCATCAATGGATATGGGATATCAGAGGGAAAATCTAACTTGGCCACAGGATCGTTTGGTTTTGGAATGAGATGGACATTAATGATTTGGAAAGAGAAGTTTTAATCCTCAAACAAAGGGAATTTGAAAGCACAACTTGAACAATAAAGAGCTATTTGGTAGATAGGGCTAACCATAAATTCTACAAATCACAGCTTTAAGCAAATAATGATTTCAAAACAACTTTTTAAGCAAAGATCTGAATTCATGGAACACCTGTTCCTCAAAGATTTCATTTCAAATGACTTGAAAACATAAAAGATTCATGAAGTAATTGCGGTCCTTAAAAAAGGAGAACACCTAACACATCTATGATTACAACTGCAAGACATACAAAAATCTAAATGTTGAAGTGAGACAAAGACTAGGATAAACAGACCTATTTGATTCACTATAAGAAAAGAACTTCAAAGGGAGACTTCAATAACAGTTTTTAAGTGGCAACAAACAAGCAGGGAGAACCATAAATCATGCTGAAACCAAATGTTCAAACTATTAAGGAAATAAACAAGCATGAAGACTAAAGAGAAAGATTAAAGCCTCTAAAATACTTCAGCAGAAGAAAACATAAAACAGTGAAGGATGAACAGGTCTAAGGTGCTTCCAGGAGTCATTTCTTAGCCTAAAAATTTCAATCCTACTGTAGTAAGAAATTATGGAACATAATGAAAACAAGAGAAAACATAAAAAACAGTTTAAAATGTTCACCAAACCAGCTCAGGGATCCAATGATAGAGCCTTCTCAGGAACAAGCATGCAACAACATCATCAAGGTTTCCAAGACTTCAGTTTCTTCTTCAACTTCAACGGACTATGTATTTATTTCAGAGAGTTTCAGTATTACAACTAGTGATCAAACAACAACCAGCTAACCAAAAACCACTCCTCATATTCTACAGCAGTATCTATAGAAGAAATGAGGAGGTGAGATCTGATAAAATATCTTAAGGACAATTAATACAAATTCAAGACTTCTTGGCCTTTGAGGGGCTCGATGGAAAAGTTTACAAACATTCTGTCTGCATTAATTGTTTTACATCTATGAATTAAGCTCAGTGGGAGCTTTTATTGACTTTAAGGCTTTTTGTCATGTTTGGAGTAACTCTGCATATATTTTTAGCATTTAAGTTCCTAGCAGAAGTAACTCTCTGGCTGCGCTGAGGCTAATATCTTCATTTGATCAATAACTTCAGCCTCTGTTTTGAATGGTTTGAGGCAATAGGTGGCACTTATGGTAGATGATGAATCAATTCGCCTCAAATGTGGCGGTGGAGGCCTTTCTGTCTGTTAAAAACTTATGATGTTCCTTTAATTGTGTTTTAATTTAATGGATTCGGCTTTTGATAATCAATCTTAGCCGAAATCCATCAAACTGTGGAATTAATCTTCAAACTTTTGTTTTGCTGTACTCTGTGCTTCAACACTGATACTCATTAACTGTGTTTTTAATAAAATAGTGTCTTGTCGATGTGCAGGGCTGTGTCGGGCTTTTAAAGGCATCAATGCCCATGAAGTATTGATAAAATGTTGAATCCAATCCTTATGAATGGTCTCCATTTGATAAAACAAAGGCACGGGAAACATCTTTCCCGGCCTTTGGCGTTTCTTTCAAATAAATGAAAAAAAACCATTAATCCCTACAAAACATACAAAACATTAGAAAATCCTACGTTGTTGGGTTCACTGCTTCAGAGGCGTGGGATGAGAGCAGAGCCGTTGGATGGCATCATCCAACAGTGGAGATTAGCTGAGAGGAGGTTTAAAAGAAGTAGAAGGAAGAAATGAACAGAACCATTGATCGTGCGATGATCGGCGGTGGAGATGGGTTTTGAAAAACCTTTGGCGAAAGGTGGAGGGCGATGGTATGAAGCGAAATTAGATCCAGGCCATCCGATATGGACACGTGGATGGTCCAGATTCAATTGGAGGATCACAATTGGCGGGACAAACAAATGTACGCGATTGAAACTTTGCGATGCGATTGAGCGATGACTGTTGATCTGAGGATCAGATCAACAGCAGGGAGTGAATCAGAGGGATGGAAAATTGGGGGGGGGGGAAAATCAATGCATGTGATGGAACTTTGCGATGCGATCGAGCACCTTGGGACTTCAACACTTGGTCCCGGGGTGTAGGTTGTATGAATGAAAGTGAAGGGGGCGGGATTTATATATACGGGACTTAATCGCATCGGAACCTTTGATGCGGTCTTTTCGATCAACCCATTTGTGTTTCTCCAATGCGATTGCGCGATCGGCTCTTTTCAATCTAACCATTTTTATATATAGCACGTACTTGGCATTTGTAAAAAAAACTTTGGATAAATGGGTTTTCGGGTTTTACAAAGGAAAAATGGATCAGGAAAGAAGTTTTCAATGTTTTAAGCGCGAAGGTGGGCCCACAGTATATTTATATAAAGGCTAATCGCATCGAAGTTTATATGATGTGAAGCTTTAATCGCATCAAAACTTCGGAGCAGGGCAAAGACTTCGCGCATTTGAAAATTTCCGATGCGATAAGCGCCGATGGGAATAGTGCCTGGTTTTTATGGCAAGGGCACATGTGGCGAAGTGGTTAGGGGGCTTAGCCAAAGGGGCTAAAGCCTGTAATAAATAACATGAAATTGTTATGATTTTTCAATGTTTTTTAAAGGGATTCGAGGGTTTCGGTAAGGCTAAAAAGTGGGTTTTAAACCTTACAAAGTGGATTTTCATAAATGGAAGAAGGAAACTCATGAAAAAATAGAGGAATTTTATGGAAGAAAGAGGTAGAGGTTAGTTTTGTGGTGGGAGGAGGGAAAAGGTCTTTGCAGCAGTATTTTTACTTATGGAAACAGTAGAATTTCAGAGTATGAAATGGAAACAACAGGGAAGATTTAAGACTAATGACCAGATGCCTTCATGAGACTTCAAGAGGTAACACTTTTTGCAATAAAATCTGTTTCTTGAAGGCTCCAAAATCATTTAGCCACCATTTGGTATGACAAAATTTTATCGGTGGCTAACACTACTGTTTATAGGCATCTTGTGGGTTCACTTATGTATTTGGTGAACACACGGGCAAACATATGCTACGTATTTAACCATATTAGTCAAGTTATGGTTAGGCCTACCAAGCTCTTTTGGAAGGCGGGGAAGCATGTGTTCAGATATCTCAAGGGAACTACAAAGTATGGATTATGGCATAGACAGATAGAGGGAGTGAAGCTTCAAGGCTTCATTGATGCAGATTGGGTAGGTAGTCCATCAGGCAGGAAGAGCACATCAGTGGGCATCTTTAGCATAGGATTAGCAATATTTTCTTGGTACATTAGGAAGTAGAGATCAGTTACACTCAGTTCAGGAGAGGCAAAGTACATGGCAGCTATTCATGTTGCATGCAAGGCCATCTAGATGAGGAAGATACTTGCTGGTTTGTGCAGTCATCAGATGGATCTGACAGTGACAAATTGTGATAACCAGAGTTGCATAAAACTCTCAGTTAATCCAGTATTCCATGACAGGTCCAAGCATATTGACATCCATTACCATAGTCTCTGACATTGTGTTCAGAGGCACACTATGTTGTTGCAGTACATTCCCATAAAGGATCAGGATGTCGATATCTTGACGAAGGCACTTGCGAAGAGAAAATTTGAATACCATAGAGGCAGGATCAGGGTAGCAGATAATCCCTTTCTTGTTGAGAGTGAGTGTTGAAATTCAAAAATAAAATGCACCGCATACTAGTATGGGATTCTAGGTCACACATGAGTGAGGAATTCATTGACACATTAGTGAGAATGTGGGAAACCAATTTTAAAATAATTTGGAAAATAAATTGTAATATTATCTCATAACAACTTGTAATAGTTAACTAAGTGTGATAGACTTAGTCGGCTCAATAATTTCGATTTGAGGGTCAAAGGATAGACATGTAGAGTGATTCTATTATTTACAGTGTCGAGTTGCAGTTGTAGCACTAGTGTGGTGTGAGTGTAATCAGTTAACTCAAATTAATTGAGTTAAAATCAGTTTAACTAACTCTAACTGATTAATGAGCTATTAGAAGATCAAGTGAATTAAAATAGATTTAATTCACAAGTAGTGATCTACCAAGTAACTGATGATTCACTAGTAATAGTTGCATGCATGTCAATTCTGATGACAACCCAATTGAGGTAAAGGTTAAAGACAAGTAAGCTATCAGTTATATTTTTAGCGAACTCCCTAGGTGAAGTTATAAAGCCACAAGAAGCCCATGATGGATTGCATATCAAGGAAGGTTGTAATTCCTATGTAATAGGAATTATTTTGCCTAGGGATTGCATGAGAAAGGCAGGCTGAGGGTAGGTAAGAAATTGGCTATGTATTGGTACAATTTTTCCTAGATCAGTGTGAGACAATTGGTAGAGTGTATGAGGTTAGGGTGAGCACACTTGCATTGTATTGTTTCATGATTCCTTGGTTCATTATACAATAAATATGGAGGGGTTTTGAGAAGTTTATTTCCCTAGTAAAATATTTTGTTGTGCAATTTATTTACTTCTTTCTCTTACTTTCATGTGATTGAGTGATCGTGATTTATATTACACAAATATTAGAGAAGGATTCAATATCTTGTTTTAGTACATTGCATGATCAGATTGAATCCATTGGTGTAATTTCTACATGGTATCCGAGATGTGTTAGAGATTTTCTACAAGAATGTGGAAGATGTGGAACTTATGGAAGAAAAATTCAATGAGATGGGAAAATAATTGGCCAATATGAGACTCAAGGAGTCTATGATAAAAGAGTAGCTACAAGTAGATAATATGAGGCTAAAATTAAAACTTCAAGAGAAGGAAACCCAAGTACTTGCCTCCATGGCAAGTCTTTGTATAGAGGCCCTGCAATACATGAAACCTTCGAAACATTATACTCTCTTTCTCAATGAGCATTGGCTACAATACCAAATCAGAAATATAGCATAATATGGATCTCTGTCCTTCCAAGACTACAAACAATTTATTGAGTTTTGTAAACAAACTAGTATGGAGGATAAAGAAAAGTTAGTTGAATTCTAAATGCATATTATTATTTTGACAGATATGAATTATTGGGATCCCAATTCAAGATTGGGATACATGCAGCTAATGGATTTGACATCTTGGTTGACACATGAAGAAACAATGGCTGAAGAGGTGAATAGAGTAATGGAAAATGAGGAAAAGGAACCTTTATACATCAAAGCAAAGCTAATGAGCCCTAAGGCTGCCATTATCAATCATAACCTCAACTCCAATGATTTTGTTTTGGCACCAAAATACATTGAAACCCAAGATAAAACCATTATTCACTTTGAGGATACCTTTAGCTTGTTAGGAACAAAAATTATGCAACCCTGCGAGAGGAGATGGCATGTTTTACCCCACAGTTTGCAAGTCAGAGAATACCACTATCCTGAAAGGCTAAGGACTACCATGGAGAAAACACCATTTTAAAAGAGAGTCAAGCAGAGAATGAAGATCAGATGGATATGACTAAAACTCAGTCCACCTTTGCTTCTTGGCTTAGAGGCAGGAAAGGACCAACCATAAGAGAAGAAGGAATGGACTGAGGTAGAGAAAAATGCATGATTTTACTCACAAGAAGGCACACCATTTAAGGTTATTTGGCATATCAGGGAGATCACTAGGGCCATGATAGAGCTGCACATGGATGACTGAGTTGCTCAAAGGATGAGAATTTTTTTTTTTTGAGATTCAACAAGAAAATTTTAGCACCCATGCCTAGTTGCATTAAGCACCCAAATTGGGGTGGGGCCCACAGTGCTATTTTTGGGTGCATGTCTATTTTGGTTATCCCTTAATTAAGATGGACATTAAAATGTAATATATTCTCAATGTGGACTTGAATCAGTTAACAAAAAGTGATAAATTCAGTTAACTAGTGGATTTCGAGTTAGAGGTAGTTGGTGAGGCATGCAGAGTAATTCTAGTTGTAAAAGAGTTCGAAGTGTAGTGGTGTATTAGTTAATGCAGGTAGTAATCATTTTAACTCTATTAAGTGAGTTAAACTCAGTTGTGCTAGTTGTAACTGAAGATACACTAGTGAGAGATCAATTGAATTAAATATTAATTAATTCACAATCAGTGATCTCACATGCAACTAAGGATTTACTATTATTAGCTACATGCATGTCAGATCCAGTGGAGATCCATTTGAGTTCTAGGTGAAAGGGAAGTTGACTATCAGTTGTAGGATTATTGGGTTGCACACATGAAACCAAACACCCATTGGAGTGCCCATGATACTTGAGCAGTCAATGTGGGCAAGAATTCCTATCTTTGAGGGATCTTTACCATCAAGGTTTGTGCAAGCAAGGTAGACTGTCAAGAGGCTAAGAACTGGCTATGTGTTTGTCAGTTTTGCATATGACAGTGTGAGACAATTAGTTGAGTACTAGAGGGCTCTTGTGAGAATAATTTTGTATGTAATTGTTTCATGATCCATGTTGAATATACAATAGAAGATATTGGGGTTTTTAGCTGTAACCTTTCCCCAGGAAATTATCTATGTTGTGTGTGATTTATCTTTCTTCATGTTCATGTGATTAGCGATTATGTTTTTAATTCCGCAAAATATTTGTAGAAGAAATTAATTATTTAAATTTAGTACATTGTCAGATTGAATCCAAGATATACATGCATGTTGTATAATTTCTACATGCTATCGGAGCACAACAAATTGCAAAAGTGAAGCAGGAGCTGAGTTTGTGACTGGATAAGAATTCAAATTTGCAGAAAGACATTCTTGGTGCTATAGTTGATTCAAGATAGAAATGGCTTTCAATGGCTTGAGGTTAGAGTATGCAGTTGAGGGTAGCTCAAACTACATTACTTGGAAGGACGGGATGGAGGTAGTACTCAAAGATAATGGCTTGAAGGAATTCATTGACAATGATGTTCCTAAACCCGTTGCTGCAGATTCTGCAAACCTTGATGCATGGAAAAAGAAAGTGGCAAAGGCGAGGAGGATCTTGTTGGAGGGAGTACGAGACCACATTGTATCAAGCCTCCATGTGAAAGCCACACCATATGCAATTTGGAAAGCTTTGATGGATCTATTCCAAAGCATTAGCGACCATAGGAAAATGCAAAAGGCTGTCACCATTCCAAAATATCTAACAAAGTTTGTCCAATGTCAGGATGAACTCATAAGCATTGGTATAACTGTCACTCATGATGATTTGGTGAGCTTGGATCTCCTAGGACTTCCCAAGAGTTGGCACAGTTATCAAGACTCTGTCAATGGAAGGGAAAATCTGCCAGATTGGGAACGAATTTGGTGTAGGAGGATTTCAGATGGAACACTGGAGATGGATCTTCATATAAGAATGAAGATTAAGAATATTGTGCTTTGGCTGCCAAGATGAAGAAGGGGAAGGGAAAGAAATTCCATTTCTAATCTGAGTCAAAATATGGCAAGAAGCGGGATATGTCCTGGGTGAAGTGTTTTCACTGTCATGATCATGGGCATTATTCTACTAATTTTCCACAAAATAGGAATAACAAGAAGGCTGGAGGATATGCAGCTAGTGAGGCTTTGGCCTCACACTTTGAGCTTGACTTCTCATTAATCGCATGAATCGTGTTAAGTGCATTGGGATCTGTGTGGTACTTGGATAGTGGCACTTCCTTTCACATGACAGGAGATAAGGAACTTTTCAGTAGCTTGGAGGAGAAGGATCTCCAGATGCATATTGAAATGGGTGATGATGGGCAGTACAGTGCTACCGGGATTGGTACCATTACCTTCCAAAGGAATTCATGTAAAACCTTTCAATTAAAATATGTAATGCAAGTACCAGGTTTGAAGAAAAAATTAGTCTCAGTTGCAATGTTGGAGGATAGAGGCTATGATTATGTTTTTAGTGAAGGAAAAGATTTCCTGTTAAAAAAAACAACAGGACAAGCCAATAAGATAGGAATTTGAGTTAATAATCTCTACAAGCTGGATGTCAATGGCTGCTTAGCATTGATGGGCAAGGCAGAAAAAGTGGTGAGCTAGGATGAGGGCGAATTATGGCACAGTAGATTGGGCCATCTTCACCATGGAGCCTTGAAAGTCATGCAGCATATTTCTACTCGTCTTCCCAAGGGTACAGTTGTGCAGTCAGACACATGCAAGGGATTTAATAGGGGAAAATATGTAAAGGAAACCTTTCATGAAAAGGAGAACCGAGCTTTGGGGATCCTTGAGAGAGTTCACATAGACGTGTGTGGACCTTTCTCTTTTGCTTTGACAGCAAAACATAAGTACTATGTGATATTTTTTTATGAAATTTCTTGTAAGTGTTGGATCTTCTTCATGCAAAAGAAATATCAGACATTCTCTAAGTTTATTGAGTTTAAGGCACTGGTGGAGAAAGAGTCAAGGAAGCAAGTGAAGGCTCTTAGGAGCAATAATGGTGGAGAATACATCTCTAACGAATTCAAGAACTTCTGAAGCAAAGAAGGAATTCGAAGAGAATTGAAAGCACCTCATAACCCATAGCAGAATGGGGTCACTGAAAGAAAGAACAGAATGTCGTGGGTGCAACAAGAGCAATGTTGCATGATCAAGGCCCACCGATGCATCTGTGGGCAGAAGCATGCATTACTGCAGTATTTGTGAAGAAATGTTGTCCTCATAGGATACATGGCATGAGTACACATGAAGAGGCTTTCACTGGTAAGAAACCTGATGTTTCACACTTTAATAATTTTGGCCTATCTTTTTATGTGCATGTGACCAAAGATGCCAGGAAGAAGTTGGAATCGACAACTAAGATCGGGATTTTTTTGGGGTACACTGAAACACCCCACAACTATCGAGTGTGTTTTCCAAACAACAAAAAGATTGTTGTGCGATTGGATATAAAGTTTGATGAGGAGAAATCCATGCTGTTGTCCCTTGAGAGGGACTTGGAATTGCATGCAGAGGAGGAACTATTAGTTCCCAAGGATGAGCATAAAGATTTGGAGCAGCCACATGAGGAGGATCATGGAGTGGCAGAAAACACTCATGCAAAGCCATCCATCAGAAATGCAAAAGGCACACCAGAAAAGCTGATAGATTGAGACTTGATGTTGTAGATAATGTAGGAGCCCCTACTTCACAGTGCAGACAGAGACAGTCTCCTGACAGGTTTACTAGATACATGGCTCTTATGAGAAAATGTATTGTGACTGAACCATATTCCTTTTAGGAAGCAATGCAGAAACCAACTTGGGTTGATGCAATGGTGGAGGAGTATGACTCCATTGTTAAGAACAGTGCATGGGAGATTGTCCCAAGACCGGTCGAAAAATCAGTGGTTGGATCTAGATAGATCTTCAACGTAAAGCAAGTTGTTGATGGGAGTGTGGAGAAATAGAAGGCTAGATTTGTGGCTCGGGGATTCTCAAAGATCGAGGGGATCAATTATGATGAGACTTTTGGACCTATTGCAAGGTACTCTTCCATTAGATCCATCCTTGCACTCTCAGTGTAGATGGGCTGGCACATTCATCAGATGAATGTGAAAGCTACATTTCTTAATGGGATCATTGAGAAAGAAGTGTACATAGAGCAGCGTGAAGTTTTTGAGATCTTCAATAGTGAGTCACATGTGTGCCAACTCAAGAGAGCATTGTATGGGCTGAAGCAAGCATGTCATGCTTGGTAAATAGATAGACAACTATTTCACCGGACTGGGCTTCACCAAAAGTGAAGCAGATGCAAACCTATACTAGATTGTGGTTGAGGGTAAGTTATTGATTATTGTTCTTTATGTTTATGATATAATTTTGATTGATGATGAGCAACTGATACACTCATGCAAGGAGGATCTTGCAAGGGTGTTTGAAATGAAGGACATGGGACTCCTTCATTATTTCCTTGGCTTGGAAATATGGAAGCAGATGGTGAACTTTTTGTGTCTCAAGGAAAGTACGCCAAAGAGATACTGGGTAAGTTTCACATGGAGAGAACCAAACCCATGGATACTCCTCTTCCAGGAAATTGGAGGAAACGAGATGCTAATTCGGGAGAGGTAGTGGATGCTACTGTCTACAGGCATTTAGTTGGTTCACTGATGTATCTAGTGAACACCAGACTAGACATTTGCTACGCAGTTAACCATATGAGTCAAGCTATGGTTAAGCCTACCAAGATCTTTTGGAAGACGGGGAATCATGTCTTGAGATACTTGAGGGGCACATCAGAGTATGGTCTATGGTACAGAAGGACAGAGGGAGTGAAGCTTCAAGGCTTCACAGATGCAGATTGGGTAGGCAGTCCATCACATAGAAAGAGCACATCAGGAGGGATCTTTAGCATAGGATCGACTGAAATTTCTTGGTATAGCATGAAGCAACGATCTCTGTCACTCAATTCAGTAGAAGTAGAGTACATGGAAGAAAGTCATGCTGCATGTGAGGATATCTGGATGAGAAATATCTTGGTTGGTTTGTTTGGTTCTCAGATGGAACCGACAGTGACACATTGTAATAATCAGAGTTGCATTAAACTCTCGATTAATCCTGTTTTTCATAATAGGTCCAAGCACATATATATCTAGTACCATCATCTTAGAGATTGTGTTCAGATGAGAATAATGTTGCTTCATTACATTCCCACGAAAGATCAGGATGCATATATTCTGATGAAGGTTCTCACTAGAATAAAATTAGAATACCATAGAGACAGGATCAGGGTGAAGGATAATCCCTTTCTTGTTGAGAGGGAGTGTTGAAATTCAACAAGAAAATTTCAGCACCAATGCCTAGTGCATTAAGCACCTACACTAGGGTGGGGCCCACAGGGCTAAATTTGGTGCATGTCTATTTTAGTTATCCCTTAATTAACATGGACAATAAAATGTAAACTAGTCTCAAAATAACTTGTAATAGTGAATTGAGTGTGATAAACTCAGTTAGCTCATGAATTTCGAGTTAGAGGTAGTAGGTGAGGGATGCAGAGTAATTCTAGTTGTAATTGAGTTCAAAGTACAGTGGTGCATTAGCTAATGCAGTTTGTAATGAGTTTAACTCACTTAAGTGAGTTAAACTAAGTTTTGCTAGTTGTAACTATTAGATACACTAGTGAAATATCAAGTTAATTAAATTTTAATGAATTCACAATCAGTGATCTCACATGCAACTGAGGATTTACTATTATTAGCTGCATGCATGTCAAATCCAGTGGAGACCTAGTTGAGATCTAGGTGAAAGGGAAGTTGACTATCAATTGTAGGATTATTGCGTTGCACCCATGCAACCAAACACCCATTGGAGTGCCCATGATACTTGCACAGTCAAGGAAGGCCAAAATTCCTATTCTTTAGGGATTCAATTCATCAAGTATTGCGCAAGAAAGGCAAACTGTCTCAAGGCAGTAAATTGGCTATGTATTGGTCAGTTTTATGTGTGACAGTGTGAGACGATTAGTTGAGTACAGGAGGGATCTTGTGAGAAGAGTTGTATGTAATTGTTTATGATTCCATGCTGAATATACAATATAAGATAGTGGAGTTTGAGCAGAAATATTTCCCTGGGAAATTATCTGTGTTGTGGCTTGATTGATTATTCTTTGCTTCATGTGATTGGCGATTGTGTTTTTAATTACGTAAAATATTCGTAGAAGAAATTCAGTATTTAACTTTATTACATTGTTAGATTAGATTGAATCCATGATATACATGCTTGTTGTATAATTTCTACAGGATGAGTGGGGTACTTGTTCTCCATTTGTGGTTTTTATACACTTATCAAAAGAATGAAACACCGGGATTGGATTGTACAAAATAGAGAGACAGGTGCCCCAAAACATGAAATTTCTCACTCACTGATGATGTGAGGAGTGCCTTTTTGCTGAGGGTAGGAGCCCCACTGGTTGTTCTATTGTGTGGGGGTGATGAAGCGGATGGAAAATATTGCATATGTTCTATGTTGATGGAGGGATGGTAGGCCAAATGTAAGATGCAGTGGTGCGTATTCGATCTTCTTGAAAAACATGGTAGTCTGGCAAAGGGGTTTTATTTCGATATGGTAAAACTTGACTTGATGCATGGTGGATGAATGGGCATGAAGTGCTTCCTGTGAAAATTACAAGCAGTTGTAGTGATACATTTATTTCTCCTACTTATTATTTCAATAAGTTATTATTCAGAAATCTTCAGGAAAATATTGAAATAAATACTACTGCAACATTCACAATTATATATACAAAGAAATAAATAGTAGAGAACATAAGCACAAGAATCAATCATGTGCATACAGTTATTTTTGGACAATTGTCCCTAGAAAAACCCAACATGGGAAAACCGATGCAGCAAATGAGGGTTTTATTAATTCTTCAACAAATGATATCTTTATAGGGAAAATATTTGGTAGATAAATTTTGAACCACCTGGGACTGAATATCCAGCTTACTTGGAAATTTTTCTGACACCTAGAATGGCCCTTGCAAGCCCCTGTGTCAGTTTGTGTGATTTTATGCATAGTCCCAGTGTTGGACTGCATGAATCTGAGTTTGAGAATAAGTGGGGTCTCTGTGCTGCAGCCTCAAGCTGCCTCCAGTGACCCACTGTTCCTCTCTAACCCTAATCTTGATCACCCTGACCTCCTCCTTCTGCTCCTGCAACTTCTCACCCTGCAACTCTTCCACTAAGATCGAATTCTACATTAGAATGGATCTCCTTCGGGCACTGAGTGTGTGCATGACTTATTTTCAAAGTGACCCTCAAGCCTTATTTTATAATCTTCCTGTTGGAGAACCAACAGCGCATATTAAAAGATTAATAAATGGCTAATATTAAGTCTTTATCCATGTTTTATAGAAGATTCACACTCTGAATTATTAATACCCTTTAATTATTTCATTTCCCAACGTTTGAACTTAGTGTCTCCACTAAAATAACTAATTATTTTAATAAGTCTTCAACTAAGTGGAATTTCCACAAAATGTTTCTAGGTTCTTTGGAATGCTGCTGTCCAAGCCTCCTTGAAAATTTTGGGACTTGGAACACTTTCGGATGCTACAAAAATCAACACTCCCTCTTAGCAAGGAAGGTGTTCCAACAATATGCCTCTTGCACGCTCATTAGGGGAATTTTGAGGTCTAAAATGGGCCTCCTAAGAAAAATGTACAACCAAAATAAACTTTATGAGAACCAATAGGATTCATGATGATGATGTCAACCATGGGGGATGATTCACCATTTTTGGAGTAAAAATGTAAAAAGATTAAAAAATAATAAAATAATAAAACTACATTTTCAACTCGTATTTTCAACTTATCTACCTAATGGGTTACTCAAATTTCAAGCGGCAGTACTCGTTGGATGAAAATTTCAATTCCTCATCCAAGGAGTACCCATGTTGCATACTTTTGATGGACTCTGCTACACGAAAAATGAGAAATATATGAAAAATGTGATTTCAATCATGTTTTTTCATGTATTTCTCATTTTTCGTGTAGCATAGTCCATAAAAAGTATGAAACATGGGTACTCCTTGGATGAAGAACTAAATTTTGCATCCAACGAGTACTCTTGCTCAAAATTTGAGTAAACTTTCAGGGATATAAGTTGAAAATACGAGTTGAAAAAGTAGTTTTTTCCTTTTTCCCTCTAAAATTTGATGATGTAATAAAATATTATTTTACTATTTCCAATATTATTTTATAATTTCCTTAGGAGGCCCATTTTAGACCTCAAAATTCCCGTGATGACTCTGATTCTGAAGCACCCTTTGCGCTGTTGATGTCAGGATTCTGCTCCTCCCACCTGTTGCACTGTTGCCCCTAGTATTGTTGCCTTTGACACTTACACTATCACTTGTTGCATCTGTACCACAGCTCCCTCAGAATACTGATTCCCCCATTCCTGTTACTGGAAGATATTTTTCATCATCTCCATCTTCTCTTTGAAAGAAACATACTTTTTCTTTCCCAGAGCCTTGGTGAGGATGTCTACCACCTGTTCTCCTGTTGGAGTGTACTGCAGCTGAACAGCTCCACGTTGTACACAGTCCCTGATGAAGTGAAATTGGATGTCAATATGTTTTGACCTATCATGAAACACATTATTCTCAGAGAGCTTTATGCAACTCTTATTATCACATAAAATTTTGGTCGCTTCCATTTTCTGCTTGAGTAGATTTACTAACAGTTTCCTAAGACATATGGCTTCGCACGAAGTTGTGCTAGCTGCCATATACTCTACCTTTTCCGAACTCAGTGCCATGGATTTCTATTTCCTACTACACCAGGAAGTCATTCCTGATCCCAGACTAAAATAATACCCATTGGTACTCTTCCGATCAACTGAACTTCCAACCCAAACTGCATCAGTAAAGCCACTCAACCTGACATCATTGTCATAGGTGTACTTCAATCCAAGCTCGATTGTCCCTCGAAGATATCTGAGAACATGTTTGGCTATTTCCCAATGTGCCCTCTTCGGTTCCACCATGAATTGACTTAGGGTATTAACAACATAACAGATGTTTGGCCTTGTATTTACCAGATACATCAATGACCCTATGAGCTATCTATACATCGTAGGATCAGCTTCATCATCTTCAAACTTGTCATTTTTCCTCCAGTTGGTAATCATTGGAGTGGTCATGGACCTACAATCCTCCATCTAAAATCTGTTCAGAATCTCTGTAGTGTATCTTCCTTAACCAAGGAAGATCTCCCCATTTTGTTGCCAAACTTCCAACCCCAGAAAATAGTGCATCCATCCTAGATCCTTCATGTCAAATTCTTCAGCTAAATTATTCTTGCAATCTGTGATGACCCTTGATGATCCTGTCAAGAACAGATCATCCACATAAAATACTAGTATCAATGGCTCACTCCCTACTCTCAGATAGTAGAGATTGGGATCTGCATCACTCTTGACGAATATCATCTTTTGCAGGTAGCTGTCAATCTGACCATTCTAGGCTCTGGGAGCTTGCTTCAATCCATATAATGCTTTCTTCAATCTAAACACATGAGTTTTCTAATCATGTGTCTCAAAGCCCTCCTGTTTTTGTATATACACTTCTTCTTCTATCACACCATTCAAGATTGTCATCTTGACGTCCATCTGGTGAATTTCCCATCCCATCTACGTAGCAAGGGATATCACGAACCTAATAGATGTGTATCTGGCTGCTGGGGTGAAGGTTTCTTCATAGTCTTTTCCTTCCTTCTGAGCATACCCCTTAGCCACAAACCTGGCTATAAATTTCTTGATGTTTTCTTTTGTAGCATATTTGATCTTGTAGATCCACCTGGATCCTACAATTGATCTCTCCTATGGTCTGGGTACCACTTCCCATACATCATTTGTCATGATGGACCTGTACTCTTCCACCATTGCATCAACCCACACCTAGTGCTGAGTTGCATCCTGAAAACTGAAAGATTTTCCGACTTGAGAAACTAAGGCTTGATACCTCTCAGGCTACTTACATTGTCTCTTTTCATTCTGGGAATTATGAAAAAATCCTATGCAACCTTCAGAATCTATCGAAGTTCCCTTCTCTTTCTTCCACTAGTGGTGGGTGGATTTAATAGCTCTCCTTCTTAAAAATCCTCGGGAGACCCATCCTTTGGATCACTATGCCTTGGAGAGGCAACTGAATTTTCCGTTGTTGGTTGTTGGGGCTGGACCAGAGGCTCTTCCTCTAACTACATAGCAGAAGGCAGCTCTTGTGATCTTCTAAAGACTTTCTCCTCCATGAATTTCACATCTCTTCGCACCACTACTTTCCTGCTCTCAGGAATGTAGATGCGATAAGCCTTTGCATTCTCATTGTATCCTACTAAATATCCATTTTTAGCAGTCATCTCCAACTTCTTCCTCTTCTCACTGGGTACATGACAATAAGCTATACTGCCAAAGATGCTAAAGTGACTCACTTCGAGCTTGCTGCCAGTGAAGACACTTTCTGGTGTGATCTTACCCAGTGCAGTGTGAGGAGTTCTGTTCTAAAGGTAGAAAGTTGTATTACATGCTTCATCCCATATAAATTTGGTCATGTCTTGGCCATACAACATAGCTCTTGTTGCTTCAACAACTTTCTGATTCTTCCTTTCTGCCACTCCATTCTGTTTCGGATTGTATAGAGTTGTCCATTATCTTTTGATGCCTTCCCTCACGCAGAATCTGGTGAGTTATTTATTTATGTATTTACCTCCATTATTTGATCGCAATACCTTGATTTGCCTCCCTGTCATATTTCCACCAGAGCCTTAAACTCCTTAAATCAACTGAAGACTTCATACTTGTTCTTCAAGAAGTAGATCCAGGTTATATTGGAATGGTCATCAATGAAGGTGATGAAATATTTGGCACCACTAAGAGCTCTAGTGGACATTGGCCCACAAATATCTAAGTGTATTAGATCCAACACACCCTTGGCCCTATTGTTGTTTCTCTGATATGATGCCTTGGCATATTTCCCTAATATGCACGGACCTTGCAGACATCATCCCATTTGGTGCTCAGTTTTGGAACACCTATTACAATCTTCTAGAGAGTTCTCAATGCCCCATGATATAAGTGCCCCATTCTTCTGTGCCATATCTCATTCAGATCCATTTCATCTGTGCTTCCAACTAGTTCCATTGGGGAATTACGCTGCAGCTTGTACAAATTTTTACTTCTTATTCTGATTTGTGCCTTCTTCTTCCAACTGGGGTGCTTGAAATAGACTCTATTTCCAATAAAGTAGATGCCATATCCTCAGTTTTGAAGCTGTGACACTAAGAGTAGATTCATCCCAAACCTGGCACATGTATTACATTAGTTTCTCGGATTCTATTCCCTGCCTCGGTCTGAAAAACTATTGTACCTCTCCCAATGGGAGTACACTTTGATTTTTTACCCATGGTTATTTTGAAATTCATCTTCTCTTCTTGGTATTTGGAAAAGTAGTCCCGTACTCCTGTCATGTGAGTAGAGGCTCTGCTGTCAATATACCATACATCTTAGGACATAGTGCTTGATACACAAGAAAAATATTCCTCTATTCTGGATGCCAATACACATACATTGTGATCCATCTGTTCTATCGTGCTTCTTCCCCCTCCTGGAGAATTTCATGAACCCTTCTACGTTGTTTCTGCAACAGTATATATTTGTTCATTGATATATGCTCCCTCTCTGTTATTCATCTCTGGCTCTAATACCATGTGAAAATTACAAATAGTTGCAGTGATAGATTTATTTCTCCTGCTTATTATTTCAATGAGTTATTATTCAAAAATATTTTGGCAAATATTGAAATAAATACTACTGCAACATTCACAATTATATATGCAGAGAAATAAATAGTAGAGAACATAAGCACAAGAATCAATCATATGTACACAATTATTTTTGGAAAATTTTCCCCAGAAAAACCCAACGTGGGGAAACCGATGCAACAGAAAAGGGTTTTATTAATTCTTCAGCAAATGATATCTTTATAGGGAAAATATTTGGTAGATAAATTCTGAACCACCTGAGACTGAATATCCAGCTTACTCGAACAATTTTCTGACACCCAGAATAGCCCCTGCAAGCCACTGCGCCAGTCTGCAGGATTATCTACATATTCCTAGTGCTAGACTGTGTGAATCTGTGTGGAGACTGCATGGGGTCTTTGTGCTGCAGCCTCAAGCTGCCTCCAGTGACCCACTGCTACTCTCTGAACCTGATCTCGATCACCCTGACCTCCTTCTGCTCCTGCAACTTCTCGCCCTGCAAATCTCCCACTGAGATCGAATTCTACATCATAATGGACCTCCTTCGAGTACTAAGTGTGTGCCCGAATTATTTTACAAGTGACCCTCAAGCCTTCTTTTATATTCTTCCTGTTGCAGAACCAATAGCCCAGATTAAAAGATTAATCAATGGCTAATATTAAGTCTTGATCCATGTTTTCAAGAAGATTCACACTCTGACTTATTAATACCCTTTAATTATTTCATTTCCCTGAGTTTGAACTTAGGGTCTCCATTAAAATAATTATTTATTTTAATAAGTCTTGAACTGAGTGGAATTTCCACAAATTGTTTCTGGGTTCTTTGGAATGTTGTTTTCAAAGCCTCCCTGCAAATTTTGAGACTTGGAACTCTTTTGGATGCTAAAAAAATCAACACTTCCCTCAATGAAGTGGTATGGCTATGGCATCATAATTTTTCTGATGTGCGGTCTACTTTGAGTGACAGACACAATGGAGGGGAGGCTCTACCGACCAACAAGGATGTTTATCATGTGCAAGGTGGGGAGATGATAAACATGGTCGGGTGTTTGGAACCTATGGTTAATTTCTTATCGAGAAATGATGTTGGGATATGCAGAGTTTTTCTGGGACTCTATCATGCTGAGGGTAGAATGATACCTGCTCTGGAACCTTCAATACATGGGATGATGGATGGTTTTTTACAATACCTGCAACAAAATACCCCAAGTGAAAGCATCTTCTCATTCAAATATTATTGAAAACATGTGCTGAATGAATAGAAGATAAGAGAGGGCATACCTGTTGGCACTGAAAACATATTTTTTCGGAGGTGTGAATGTGTGGAGCCTCCTTTGGGCATTATGAAGTGCTGATGATTGTGTTTCTTTCAGTTCTACAATTGGGCCCTATGAGCTATTGGTATGGTCCTCCAAAAAATCTAAAAAGGGCGACATATAGGCCAATATGGCTCATTCAACTCATTTTCCACCTCTTGCAATCACAGGATCGTCTATTGCGCTACCTGATCCAATGTTGGAACATGCAACACAAGGTTATGGTGTTGTGAGGGTGCGAGATGGCTATCAGTCCCGAGATGGATATATATTTTGTGACCGGGCTACTACCTCAGGGTGAGGTGCTCCTTTATCTGCTTCCCCCTAGGAGGTTGAATCTTCAGCGATTCTCGTCTAACCATTGTGGTAGGGTGCCTCTCATAGAGGGGTGTATTCAGATAACCAACGTGACTAACATGGCCGAGCGGTGTGCTCTGGCGGTGATTGTGAGATTGACGTAGTCGCCCTAGCCCAATCGGGCATTAGGCCCACATATCAGTGTTCTACGCCGGCTGAGGATTGGACACTTTTTTTTAATTTTTCCCGTCACTACTATGACGGGATGTTGGCTCATCTCTCGAAGCTTTGTGATGGATATAATTTATTCACATATGCTAGCATATTGTGTAGCATCATGTACGATAGGGTGGTGCTGCTGAGGCCTGTGGTGGCAATGCCTGCTAGGGGTCCTCGTGACCCTCATATGAGGAGGTGAGCCCACGTTATTCCTCGCGGTGAGGGAGGACAAGTGGGGCATTACTGGAATGCCACTAGAGAGGCTTGGTTTGAGGCCAATCCTCAGATGTTCCTACCTTACTCGTATACTGGGATGGACTTCCGTAGAGACCCGAACATGGGTCTTCCCATGGGATATACATGGGGGCCAGCAGGTATGTTTGTTATCTTATACTATGCATTTATTGAGTATTTATTATTTGTATGTGTATTATGATGACACTAGCATAGTTTTTTTACTCTTACAGATGTTGGCAAGGTCGAGCATCCTGTGGCTCAGTTGGTGGGGCACCATCCAATCTGGAGGCCTCAAGGCCTTCGGCTCCCAGCTGGGGGAGAGGGAGGGGATACGACACAGCCTCAGGGTGTAGTACCCAGTGGTGAGACTGGCCCCTCTAGGGAGGGTAGCATTTTGGCTGCTACCAAGTGCGCTGCGGCGATCACTCATGCCGAGGTGGCGAAGGCTCGTGTTATAGAGGTGACGAAGCAGATGGCTTCTCTATAGGTCAGGGCCCGCGATTTGGAGGATGCATGGGGCCGAGTGGACCACCTCACTGAGGGGATTCCTACTCATGGGTTTTTTGATGATCTGGATGACGTCTAGTTGGAGACGCTGATCGCCCGTGAGAGTGGCTATAGACCGACTTTGCGTCAAGTGGTGGCCCCAGTGCTAGTACAGAGAGTAGCCATGGGTCTAGGTGCCCAACCTGGAAGGGAAAAACCCTAGAGGCTTCTTGTACACAGGGAAATAACTCGTTATGAGGATGCTTCCATTATTTTTTGTCGACTTGCACATATGTATTTTTCGGCTGACTTTATGAGTCAGATACATGACTCTTTCTTTATACTGAGAAATTTTTTGATATATATATATATGAGAGAGATATTTTTTGCGGCTCTATATGGTGTGTCGCCTGTTGATATGTGTTTATGGATGATGTGTTGTGCTGATGGATATATATGTTTTTTTTTTTATGTATGATGGTTTATCTGAGATGCATTCTAGTTTAGGATATGGTTAGTTATGCGATATATTGTTTGGTTTTTATTTCTTGGCACATGTGTGAATGTAATGTGATAAAATTGACGGCTCGATATTTTTGCATGCAAATATTTTCTAATCAGATGCGAATCCCATGCCTTAAATTCTTGGTTTAACTGTGACACCACTAATTGGGAATCTAGGTAGATATGCAAGTGGCGAATGCCTTGATTGAAGGCGTCGCATGTGAGCCTAATGACAGTGTAATATTCTTCCTGATTTTTTGTTGCCGAATCGATGCATACTCCATTGATGAAGAGTGGTGATTGGTCAGGGTGATAGATGACCCGGGCGGCTGCTGCTAAAATTTGAAACCATCACGATGCTCCATCAACGAACCCAAAGTATTGGTTGGGTTGAAAATCCATTTCTAACACTAGAGCGTTTTTTCTAACAAGTCTTTGATCAAAAAATAAAGTTTTGGTGCATGTACGTTGAATCTAGGGCTGAGCCCTCTTGGCCCTTATGGGTAAAATTTCTTCAGGTAAATATCGTTGATGGGGTTGCTCAGAGATGTTCTGTTTGGCTCTGTCAAGATGTATGCCCCCTTTAGGAGACAATGTTTTATTATGTAGGGTCTTTTCCACAAGGTTTTGAACTTTCCTGGCCCTAGGGCTTCTTTTGCGACATTGAGGCGAAGGACTAACTCTCCCTCGGTAAATGAATGAGGGTTTATGTTGCGATCGAACAATGCTTTTACCCACTTCTTATGGGCCTATTTGTGTTGGAGTGTCTGTCGTTGACTTTCGTTAGCGAACTCTAGTTGTACTAAGAATTTCTCTAGAGGCTAGGTGTCATCGAGGAGTTTGATGGCAGTGTGTAAATTAAGGATTTCGTGTTCTATGAAAATCACGGCTTCGACCCCGTACACTAGGTGGAAGGGTGTGAACCATGTTGATGTTTTCACTGTCGTGTGGTATGCCCACAGGGCAGAGAAAAGCATGTGGTGCTAGTTTGTTTTGTGGTTATTCACCATATGCTGTAACATTGTTTTGATTACTTTGTTTACAACTTCTACCTGTCCATTAGATTGGAGGTAGTATGGTAATGAGAACTCATGTGTGAATCTGATATGGTGAGATAGCTCCTAGAAAACTTCGTTTTCGAAGTGTTTCTGGTGGTCGGAGACTAAATCCTTGGGTACATCGAATCGGGCAATGACATGGTTAAACAAAAATCGTGCAGCGGTTTTTGCAGTGTTGTTGTATGTGGGCATAACCTCTTCCCACTTGGTGAAATAATCAAAAGCTACAATAATGTATTTTTGATTGCCCTATGATGTTGGGTTGTAAATCATGAAGTCAATCCCCCATTTACAAAAGGGGCCAGTGATGGTGACGGTGCAGGGGAGTAGGAGGGGCTCTTGCCTTGTGAGCGAAGCATTGACATTGCTCGGACCTCTTAACTATTTAAATGCAATCACGAAATAAAGTGGGACAAAAATATCCTACCCGTAGGAATTTTTGGGTGGTGGTCATTCTAGAGAGATGCCCACTGCAAGCTCTGCTATGTCAATCATTAAGGGCTTGTTCCGCTTGGTCAAGTGTGAGGCATCGACGTAAGATGGTGTCGATGCCCTGTATGTATAAGATATCTCTCATAAGGAGGTATCGGGGGTATTGGTGACGAATGCGTCGACGGTCATCATGAGTAAGATGGGGTTTGAAATTTTGGGTTCGTAAAAATAGGATGATATCTCTGTACCAAGGGTCGTCGGTTGCTACAAGGAAGAGATGTTTGTCTGGTAGCGAATCGTTTATTGGTGATCCTTTGGTATGACTTGGGAGGTCCGTAATGAACTCTGCTAAGATTAACACCTTTTTTCTCTTGGGGAGTGAAAATGTAAGTCGTATTCTTATAGAATGACTATCCATTGAGCATAATTGTGGTTCATTAAATGACACGTGAGCAGATATTTGATGGGATTTATATCTGCGATGACTATTGTGGTCTTTAAGATGATGTAGTGGTGAAGTTTTTGGATTGCGTGAATTAGCGCTAGGGAAGTATTTTCTTCAGGCTCATATCTTAATGTAGCCCTGATAAGGCTTTGCTAACGTAATAAATTACGTGCTTCTTCCCATCTGGGCCCTCCTGGATCAATACTTCGGCCAAATAGGTCTCAGATGCTAATAGATACAGGATGTATTCTTTGTTGTAGTCTAGGGGATTGATCAGTGGTGCTGAAGAAAATGTGTCTTTCAACGTGTCGAATTATTATTGGGCTATGTCGTCCCATGTGAACGGGATGTCCTGATGAAGGGGACGCAATAATCCTTGAGCGAAAGTGGCATAATCTGGGAGGAAACGTCTCCAAAATTTGGCCTTTCCCTGTAAGATTTATAGTTTCCTGAGGGTTCAAGGTGGAGGTACCTCTTTGATAGCTTGGACCTTGAGGGGGGCCACTCTAATTTCTTGATGGAACACGATAAAACTTAAAATTCTTCCTGTTGTAATGTAGAAAACGCAATTGAGTGGGTTCAAGCATAGGTTGTATTATTGGCATCATTGGAATACCAGTCGCAGATCCTCGAGGTGGTCTACTCACTTCTTGGATCAGACGGTGATGTTATCCAAGTAGGCGAGGATAAGGTGTGTCAAGTCATGAAAGATATAATTCATGGCCCTCTAAAAGGTGGCTCCAGCGTTATTTAGGCCAAATGGCATTACCCAGTATGCGAATGTGCCCCAAGGGGAAGTGAATGTGGTCTTGTACCGGTCGGTTTGATGGATTTGTATTTGATTATACCCAAAGAAGCCATCCATGAAGGAGAGGGCCTCGTGGCCTGCACAAGCATTGATGATTTGCTTGATGAATGGGGTAGGGTAATTGTCTTTGGGACACACTTTTTCAAATCGCAAAAATCGATGTAAACGCGTATGGTTCCCTATTTTTTCATGACGGGAACAAGGTTGGAAACCCAAGACATGTAAGCAATGGGGTAGATAAACTTGGCTTTATAAAGCTTGTCAATTTCTTGTTTTATTGCTTCTTCCTTGGATGGGTGCATTTGACGATGTTTCTGGTATACTGGTGGTAGGTTAGGCCAGGTGTCAATATGGTGATCTACAATAGTGGGACTCAGCCCAGGCATCTCCAAGTAGTCCCACAAAAATCCCATATAGACTGGGATCTTGACCATCAGGGATTGTGTAGTGGAGATAGACTGTCAGGAGGAAGTAAATTGGTGCATGTGTGAACCAACTTTTGTATGATAGTGTGAGATGATTGTATATTGCACTAAGAGCTCTTGGAGTAGAGTTTTGTATGATATTGTTTCATGATCCATGATATATATAATATATTATAGTTGGGGTTTTTATCTTCATGATTTCTCGGTAAAAACATATGTGTTATGTGCAATTGATTTTTCTTCATGTGTTTGCAATTGGAAATTTAATTTCTACAAAGAATTAAGTAGAAGGATTCTATATTTAACAGTGGCATAATTTTTAAATCAGGAGAGTCTGGTAATACATCACAGTATTGTTTAAATTTCTACAAATAGCTGTTGGGGGGGAGCTCTTCCGTCAGCATTTCTAGCTGCGTACTGGGTCCCCTTAACTAGAGGTTATGGATATCCTTGCTGATGATGGTATGACTGTGCCTATTGGTCATATTTTGCAAAGGTGCATGATGAATTTGGTAGCCAGGTTGTGGGATGTTCTGCTTAGGATCATACGTGTAACCGGGGTACTGACTACTGTGCCTATGTGATTTTGGGTCAGTGACCCAATCAATCCGTCTCCATTGTTCGACACGTCTGGAAATTATTTATAAGTTTGCAGGCATGGGGCGTTAGGCAGGATGTTGTTAATGTATCCCGAATGCATGTAAATCAGCTCAAGCTGCTGGGCTTTACTGATGGCATCCTCTTCGGATGTAGGTTTTTGGGTTGATACATATTTTGAAATCTCTGTAGTGATATTTTTTAGGAATAGGTCCAGTAGAACTCTATAGTCGGGTTTGGATTTTCACAAACTATGATGTCGTCGCCTTTCATGGAGATGGTTCGAGATATGGACGGCTGGTGTATGTCTAAAAAGTGTTGATAATTATGTCCCGGAATCATGGTGGATCGGTAACTGAAAATATGTGAGGAATGCGGTTGTGAGGGTGCTAAAGGTTCCATGTGTAGCAGAAGGTTGCTCCACATACCATTCGCAGCTGGTCTAGTTAGGGTGCACTGAAATAGTCTCAACCAAATAGTATCATCAATGATGTTGTTTGACGAACACCACGGGTGGAAAGACAATATGTAATTTCCTGGGTCTTCTGCTTTCTTCCCTTCGAAATTTGGAATGTCCAAGGGGAGCTTTATGGGAATGGGGGGCCATGTTGGGTTGTGTACAATAGGGTCATTTGTTAACTTGGTTAGATCGGGTAAGTTCAATGATGCAAATAACGATGAATGTGGGTTGAGATCCATTGCAGACTGTGAAGACACAGTGTTCTGGTTAGATATGGGGTTCGTCTGTGATGTACCTGACTATGCGTTCACTTGGCTCCCCGAATGGGTAGCGCTCCTCTACCCCCGAGGGGTGATGGGAGGAGTGGTATGTGGTGACCCTATGGGGGTTTCCACTGGTGTGGTGTTGGGTGATCCTCGGGGGTTCCCAACTAAAGATGCCCCGATAAAAGATAAACCAATAAGGGTGGCAGTGCTCTGTCTTTGATGCCTAAATGGCAAGAGACCTTGAACTCTTCTTGGTAATGGGGGGAGGTCCAAAATCCGTCTAGATTGACGAGGTCCCATTGGGTCCGTTATGGTTTCGACTAGGTATGGTTTTGGAAAAAATATTCAGTTCTATGAGAGGTGAAGTATCAATGAAAAAATGGTGACCACATACATAAAACAAAGAAAAAACAAAAGTTAGTTTTCCTTTAAATTATTTTTATGTGATCAATCAATCAAAAAGTGGTTTTGGTTGTTTTTTGCGCGTGATACTCTAAATCGTAGAGACCTAAAACATCCTCACATTCTCAATTGTTACTAGGCCTTGCGAAGATATCTTCTGGTGAGTACTGGGGCTAACGTCCCAAAAGAACTGGTGATGCCTTCCAGCAGCTGAAGAATCGACCAAGGTAATGGGTAGAGGATCTAGTGCTGCCTGCACCATCACCTATAGGGAAGGATGCCCTAGATTTGGCCACTAAGTATCGTCATCCCATGTGAGAGTTCAAGTCTTGAGATTCTTGGTTAATTAGCTACCAGTACCGAGCATTAGATGGGCCAGGTAGCTCCAAATAATACCGCATGCATTGGGCCTAAGCTTAACCCCCTCTGAATCAGGTCTCTATGGCACTCGGGTTCTATTTTTGTGGGCCGGTAGACAGATTTTAAAGCTCCCTATTCAGTCAACTTCTATGTGTCAAGATGTAAACTGACCATGGTGGCTTGAAGATGTAAACTTAGATTAAGATACGGATATGCGGTGATCCTTTACACGTCCCCTATTAATCTAGGTTTGATTGTTCCTTGCTATAAGAAAATCATGTGCAGATAGTGGGCCGCTTACAACTTTGCCTAATTAATCTAAGTGATTAACTAAAGGGAGATGGAAAATTCTCATAAGAGAGCTTTCATATGCTTGCCTAGGGTCACCAAAAGGTGCAAAGGAAACATAGATTAATTTCTTCTCTTAAGATAATTAATTCATGGTCCCAACTCCTAGTGCAAAATAATTAAACTAAAATTAATGATCTAACTAGGAAAAATGAAAAACTAGCTAAGCATATGTGGATTAGGGCCACTTACTCTAGCTAATTATCTATGTGTTTTTGGTGTCTATTTTCAAAAAAATAAGTTATTTCAGATTGCAAGTAAATTTCCCCCTACTTAAACTATGTGGTTTTTTGTGAAGATAAACTTTAAAATTTAAAACTAGCAACTAGCAATACTAAAACGCAATCAAAAGCAAGTTCAAAACAATCGCAGGACACCACACACAGTGCTGGAAATGTTTCTCTGGGATACTAGCCACTTTAAAATTGGGAAATTGAGGAAAATAGCAGAGAATTTTGGTCTTTGGTTTCTGCACGGAAAAGCTTCACATAGGCGCGGGACTCACACGCAGGTCAGAGCTGAACTCGCGCAAATCTCTGCGTCTTCCTACTCAAATAGTGTGCAATTTTCCTAAAAATGGAATTTTAGGAACTTCTGAACTTCAGAATCTCACTATGGGTGAATGAGCAGAGAATAAAAGCAGGGGAGTTGTCCCAGCAACACTCCAGAGCAGAGAGAAGGTCCCTGCAATAAGCACAACCACTTAAATAAAAAATTAAAGTTAGTGGAGTCGACAATCCTGTAGTTGTGTTTTTGGTGCACAAGTGTACCAATCCACAATTGCTTAGGAGGAGTGGTCGTTGCCTCTAAGCCTTGGTCACAGGCACAAAAGAAAAATGGTTAGCAAGTTAGTGAACATGCTATAAAATATTGAACACAGTAAATCATGGTATAGTATGCATATATAGAGAGAAAACACAACTAAACTAAACATAAACACAAAAGCTCATAAAGGGTCAAACATAACAATAATACTAATGGTGGCATTAAAGTCCCCTCTTATTGCTTGCTGTTAGGAAGAAATATACTACGTTTACACTCTTGCCAAAGGGCCCTTAGAACTATGGAGTTCTAAGACCCAGTGCAAGGATGTTTTTAGCTTTTATTTATTGGTGCAAGGTCTCTCTCTCTCTACTCCAAAGGATTCAAGTTGTTGGATGGCCAACGACCAAATCCGCTCTCTACTTCTGCTCCGGATTGCACATTGTTGGATTGCTCATGGGAAATTTGGTCAGCATAACAATGTGATCTCCCTTTTATCATCTCTTAGTGGCCTTTTATAGATGAATTCTAATTCTCCTTCCCTCTCTTGGTACATTGGTGGATGGTGACCTAAGAGAGAGGGTTGATTCCTTTGTGTGCCACTTGATTCCTTTTTGTGCTCCCTTGAGGTCCCAAGGTGGCTTAGGCAACTATCCTTGGGTCGCCTCAACTGTGGGATCATCTCCTAGAGTGTGCCAAGTGATATCGTAAAGTGACTTCCGCCACTCCAAGGACTGCGTGGATTTTTGAGGGAAAGTCGCGCAATGATGCGCTTATTGAAGAAAAATGTGCTCAAAGATGTATTTTTCTAGAGTATCTGGTGTGCAATTTGATTTTTTTTCTTTACGTTAGATATTTTTTAAAATTTTCAGATCCTCTAATGTGCATCAGCCCTGTAAATCCTTCTACCTGACATTTAATAATTTCATCTTTGCTTGTCTCATTTTCCAGTGATAACAAACTTGTCCTAAGGATGAACAACATTAGATGGTTCGAAATGTTGACCAAATCCTAATGATGTGATTAACCCAAAAGACATTTATCTACATTATGGATCACAAAAGTCTTAGATCTTATATTATTTCCCTACACAAAAGGGAAATGACTGATAAGGATTGTCAATTTGAAAGGGATCGACTACAAGGGGCTAAGAAGAAATATGATCTCATGTTCCTCAAAAGATATAGGGATGCATCATTGATCCTCGTATTTTCTTGTATTTCCCACCCTCTAAAATTCTCTAATAACAAGACCATTTTTCTTAAAACTAATATTGCTTTGCTTAGATCATAGATTGGTAAATTAAGGAGAGATTTGGATTTTATTTCACGGAAGATTTTCTTTCTCCATTTGGATCTGGAAAATGGTATTTCTCGTTATCTTTGGAGTGTATCGAATGGTGTTTCGGCTGCTAAAGCACTGCGGGTGGAAGAGGTTTCGAAGAAGAAGCACACCTTAAAGTTTGAGAAAATTTTGACTTCTCATTCTTTCGATTTTCAGACCTCCTCACACCAGGGAAGATCTAGAATTAGCAAAGCACAGATCTCTACCCTTAGCTCGTGGGTAGGCAGACATTCTTCTGATTCATTCTTAGGTTTATCGGTGATTGCTCCCTCATCAGTTGTTGTCTCAGATTATTCATCGAATCGGCCCTTTTCAGCTGTGGTTTGGAACCCTAACGGATTTAATGGTAATATTATTTCAAATGCATTGTACGTGTTTCCCTCTGTCAGGAATAATGCGTTAAAATCAACTTCGGATCCGAATGTTCTAAGCGTGGATCAGCACTCGATCCAGAACGTGATGGCTTGCAACAGATCTGCAATGAATCCAACAGTATATGTGTAAATCTCAGGCAGGGTATATGTTTCAACGTCAGCGGGGTTTTCTTCTGCATATTCTATTGATCAATGTTCGAACCAGGGTTTGACGAAGCTCGCGCAGCAACCTCGAGCGGGACTTGCTTATACTCAGTCTCCTGATCCAGTTTCAGTGATGCGTCCTTTTTCTGTAGCGGTGTCTCTCTCTCACAGCCTTTCAGATTCGGAATCAGGTTCGAATGAAACTCTTGCCAGCTGTAATGCCCTCAACTGTGGGTACGGTAAGAGCTCCAAAAAATTAAATTTTAAATAAAACCTTTAACATTATTAATATTTATAATAATTGCAATAACTCGGATTCTAATAATTTATTAAATCATAATCTGAAGGATAAAAGACTCAAATAATATTTTAGTAATAGATGATAATAATAATATTATTATAAATAATGCTTCAATTAATAATTTAATAATAAATAATAATGATAATATTTACAATGTTGATTATAACAATGATATTACTAACATTAAAAATAATACTCCTATCAATAATAACCAAATTAGCATTAATAAAAATAATAATAATATTAATATTAATAACATTATTTATATTAGTAATAACAATAAGAATCTCTCGTTTTTGAAAAATGTCATTAACCTATCTTCTTTGAATTTTTATTCTTCTGTTTTTTGTCTTCTTAATAAAGGGCTTAATTTTTCCTTAGCCTCTAGGAAGATTCTCATTGATGACATTATCTGCAACATAGAGTATGGAATCAAGGATCTTCCTGATAATATTAAGGAAACTATTAGGCAAGATTGCTCCATTGTTTTTAGGAAGGTGAAGCCTCCGAGAAGTAATTTGAGCAAGCCTGAGTTTCTTGCCCTTAAATCCCTTAGAGGCAACCCTGACATTGTCATCCTTAAGGCTGATAAGGGTGGTGCAATTTTCATTATGGATAAATCTGACTATGTCAGCAAAATGGTTGACCATCTTTCCCTTAGTGGCAGCTATGTTAAGCTTAAAAATAATCGCCTTAAATCTATTTCTAAGGAGATTTCCCTTGCCATTAAGTTTGATCCCTCTCTTAATCCTCTCTCGAGGAAGCTTATTGAGAGTAATCCCCTCACCCCTAGGATTTATGGGCTTCCTAATATTCATAAGCCTGGCACCACTTTAAGACCTATTGTTCACACAATAGGTGGTCCCTCTTATCATTTGGCTAAATTTTCAGCCCGAAAGCTTAAACCCCTGGTGGGGCTTACTGATTCTTATGTTACGGACTGAGCTTATTTTATCAAGGAACGGAAAGACATCAAGCTAGATCTTAGGGATTTATTATACAGCTTCGATGTTGTCTCCTTATTTACCGAAATCCCCATAGCTGAAGCCAGTGATGTCATTAAGCGGTTCACGGACCAGGACACTTCTAAGTTGGTTGGCCTGTGCTTCACCTTGACTTTTTTCAATTTCCAAGGCGAGTTATATGAGCAAACCTGCAGGGTTTCCATGGTTCCCCTCTTTCCCCTGTTGTTTCTAACTTATCTATGAAGGATTTTGAAATGAAGGCCTTGGCCTCAGCTCAATTTCTCCCAAGGAAGTGGAATGGTTCATGGATGATACCTGTGTCATTTTTCCCCATGGTCGCGAGAATTTAGATTTGTTTCTTGATCACCTGAATTCCTAGTCTGATCACATCAAATTCACGATGGAAGTTGAGGTGGATGGCTACCTTCCCTTCTTAGATATTCTTCTCTCTAGAAGGGATGATGGTTCTATCTCTCACAAAGTTTTTCACAAGAAGACTCACACTGAGCAGTATCTTCATGCTGATTCTCATCATTTTCGTGCTAAAAAATTTGGTGTTCTCTGCACTCTGGCTACCCGTGCTCTTAGAATATATGATGATAGCCACTTGGAATCAGAGAAATTCGATTTTCTTGATATGTTTGAGACTAATGGGTTTAGCAGATCTCACAGTCTTAAGGCCTTTTCAAAAGCCTTTAAAGGCTTAAGAGACAAGTCTACTAGGATGGATCCGAACTCCAAGGTTAATCTTCCGTTTATCTAAGGTACCACAGACATAATTGCCTATGTCCTTAGGATAAATAATGCCTCCTCTTCGTTCAAACTTGGATTTATTGATGGATTGTAGGCTTTGCTGGGTTGGCTGGATGGCTTTGACTTGCTTGCTGAATGGTTACTCCCGTATGGGGTTGGCCTTACTCTTGCTTGCTTGCTATTGGTTGCTTTCTTTGTACTATGAATAATTCTCTTGGGTCTGTCAAGGACCCTATAGACCCAAAGGTCATGAAAGGTTTTATTTAGTATGTTTTTCCTGTGGTACTCCCTATATTGGGGAAACTAGTGGATCCATTAGACAAATAGTCCATGAGCATGCTGCAGACATTAGGCACAGTCGGTCCCACACTTCTGCTCTTGCAGAGCATGCTGGGAAATCTTGTCACCATGTATGCATTGAAGACTCCAAATTCATTGCTAAAGTGGATCATGTCCATCATAGAAAGCTTAGGGAGGTTATTGAAATTAAGAGACATCTTAAGAATCTCAACAGAGATGATGGGTGGAAATTAAGTAAGAGTTGGACTTTGGCCCTCTCTAGGTGAGTTCTCCCTGTGTGTTGAATTCCTTCCCCATTTTGCCTTTGTTTCTCTCCCCTCTCTTTGGTCTTATTCCCGTCCCTTTGATTTTAATTTTCCTCTTTTATTTTTATCATTGTTTTCTTTTTCTCTGGTTTATGTTTTATGCAATTCCCTTATGGTATATATTATCCCTTGAATTATATTATAATATTGACTCTTAACTTTCTCTCTCTATATATATATATTACCCCCTCTTAGCTTATTATAATAATTAAAATTTAATCTTTCCTTTTTTAATTATTCTATATTTTACCTTTTTATTAATATCTCTTAATAAATTAAATATTTTAAGATTATTCCCTATACTATTATTTATCCCTACTTCCTTATTATATTAATTTTATAATTTAATATTTTTATTAAATTATTATATTATTCATTGACCCTTTTGAATGATATTTAAATAAAAAATAAATAAAAAAATTAATATTCTATCTAATTAACTAACCTAGTCAAAACCACACTAGATGATTTCAAAAGTCCACCAAATCCTAATGATGTGATTAATGTTGGAATTTTACTCCCAACCACCGCTATGAATAAACAGTGGTGCAGCCCACAACCTCATCAATTTTTGATAGCAGAGAAGGACATGGAGAAGATCTGAGATCTAGAAACGCTTCCACGCAACCAGCAGCAAACCAAGTCTTGAGCCATCCTCTATGTTTTCAACCACCGCATTGACTTACCGTTTTCCCGCACTTCACTGCCTGCAACTTTTATGGTTTACCCATAAATCTTTCCACTGTTAAGTTAAATCCCTGCTGATGCGATATTGGCAGGACCCACATATACCATCCACTGCATTGCAAAACCCGTAAACCTTTTGTATTTCTGCAAAACCTTTTATTATTTCATTTCGCACTTACCACAACTTACCGCATCACCGCCCTCACTTCGCAAGATTTAAGTCTTAACCTTAAGCCCTCACCGTATGCTATGTTTCTGCCGATGCGATATTGGCGGGACCCACCTTATCCTTACCGCATGGACCAAACCTTGCTTTGCGTTCATTTCCTTTGTATTTTATCCACTGCACTTACCAATTTTTACCGCCATCAAAGTGCACTTCGTAGATCATAACACTTAGCTTTTCTCCACCAAAAGCTATGCTATTTGTGGTGCGATGTGATTGTGCTACCGCACATTGCAATCACAAACTATTATGTTTTCCATTAAAGCCACCCGCAAGTTATTTTTTTTGTGATGCGATATCGCCGCCACATATCGCCATCGCATATCGCACTCGCAACATTTTAAGTTTACCGTTTAAGTTCCGCAAGTTATGTTATTTTAGGTGTGATGCAACAAGTGCCATGTCACTATCGCTCACATCGCAACCCGCAAGGTTTAACAGATAGCACAACAGCCAAAGTTTCATATCGCCGATTTGTGCATATTTGATATGGACTCAGATCTGCGTTTCATATTATTTGAGATCCGCCCTTTTGTGTTTTGAACGCGCTTTTACGTGTTTTCATGTATAAACCAGAATACGGCCTGCGTGCCGATTTAATGTGTAAATGGGTCTTTTGATCGCCCATAGACAAGAAGTTGTTGAACATCTGTTCAACAATGAATTTGAATTGATTTGATTTAGGTTTTCAGGCTTCAACCATTTCTATTAAAAAAAAATGTTATGTAATTTCATAGAGAGAGAGAGTATGAGGGAATAGAAAACGAATTTCATTCCTCTCTTGTGTTCTACGCTACCTGTGTGTATGACTGTTTAATTTCTGCAATTTGTTGTATTCCCCGTGTTGTCGGGAAACACATTCTCCTCTATATTATTGTTTAATTCAGAAATTTCAACATGGTATCGGAGCAGGTTTAGGCTCTCAGTGAAAGAAGCATGAGTTCGCTCTTTACTGAAGAAGCTGTAAGATTTTTTTTTTTTTGTAGAAGTAGAAGTCTCCAACAATGAGAAAGCATTTACAACAGTAATAAAGTTTTTGGTTTTTGTTTACACAGTCAAGATGGCATCAGAAGGCACAAGCCTCACAAATCCACAATTACCACAGTTCAATGGTAATAACTATGATTATTGGGCCATTACAACGAGGCCCCTATTTTCTTCATAATATATATGGGACCTGGTGGAAAATGGCTTTCCAGAACTAGCAGATTCAACAATTCTTAATGCTTTGACAGCAGCAGAAAGAGACTTTCTAAAAGACAATAGGAAGAAGGAATCCAAAGCCCTCTTATATATCTTTCAAGTAGTTCATCAGAGTATTTTCCCAAGGATTGCAACAACAACAAAGTCCAAAGAAGCATGGGATATCCTCAAGACAACCTATCAAAGCATGGAGAAAGTGAAGACGACAAAATTACAAATGCTAAGGAGAGATTTTGAAACTCTCAGTATGAAAGACTCTAATAACATAGACTCATTCTTCACACATGTGATTGGGTTAGTTGCCCAGATAAGGTCTCATGAAGGGGCACTTGAGGAAAGAAGAATAGTGGAGAAACTTGAGAAGTCTACCATCAATATTTGATGCCATAGTAGTGGTAATAGAAGAGACAAAGGGTCTCTCACAATTTTCAGTGGATGAACTTCATGCATCCCTGATGTCACAGGAACATAGACTAAACAGAAAAATGAACTCCTTGTTGGAGCATGTTTTCAAGACAAAAATGCCTTTTGGTCGAGGTAGAGGTCGAGGAAGATCAAACTACCGAGGAAGAGGAAGAAGCCCACAGAGAGGTGGAAGAAACAACCCTGTAAGCACAAGTGGAAGGGGCAACAATTAGAATCAAAGTGAAGGCTCGAGCCAACACCAAGAATGAGGAAAAATGTATGATAAATCCCAAGTCCAATGTCATTATTGTAAAAAGTATGGGCATTATGCCAATGAATGTAGAAAGAAACAAAATGACATGTGTAATAAACCAAATGTAAATTTTATAAGAGAAAATCAAAACCAAGGAAATGTACTTTTAACTTGTAATGTAGCACAAGAAAAACAAGAAGATATATGGTTCTTAGACTCAGGTTGTAGTAACCACATGACTGGAAACATAGAAATGTTTTCCAAACTGGATGAAAATGTTAAATCTGAAGTGACAACAGGGATTGATAGCAAAGTCTCTTTCATGGGGAAAGGAAGCGTATCAATACTGAAGAGGAAGGGAGAAGATAAGTTTGTGCCAGATGTATATTATGTATCTGGCCTGAAATGTAACCTTCTGAGCATTAGACAGCTCGTGAACAAGGGCAAAAATGTGCTTTTTAAGAATGATGTGTGTATAATCATGGACATACCTCCAATAAAAAGGGTCATTGTAGAAGTGCATATGAAAAATAATAGGATGTTTCCTCTCAAGATCTGAACATACTTGAAGGATGGAGGTTTGGTAGCTGCAGTCACACAAGAGGTATTTCAAGAAGAAGTGAAAGATGAAATGGCATTTGAGATTTGGACATCTCAATTTTGGAGGTTTGAACCTCTTGGATAGAAAAGGGATGATAAAAGGATTACCACTCATAGAGAAACCAAACAACCTATGTGGATGCTACATCTTGGTCAAACAACACAGAGAATCATTTCTAGCAGGAAAGAGTATAAGGGCAAAGGCACTCTTAGAGATTGCCCACTCAGATTTGTGTGGACCAATGCAAACGCCATATTTAGCTAGCAGTCATTATGTTTTGACATTTATAGATGATTACACCAGAAAGACATGGTTGTATTTCTTAAAACTGAAAAGTGAAGTGTTTGAAAAATTCTTCCACTTCAAAGCTCTTATTGAGAAGCAGAGTGGGAACTACATAAAAGTGCTAAGAACTGATAGAGGTGGAGAATATATCTCCAAATATTTCCTACGTTTATGTAGGGAAAATGATATACACAAGAATTTTACCACAAGATATACACCATAGCAAAATGGTGTTGCAGAGAGGAAGAATAGGACCATCATGGACATGGTTAGAAGTATGATGAAGGCAAAACATTTACCAAATGAGTATTGGGCAGAAGTTGTAAATTGTACAACTTACATTTTGAATAGATGCCCAACCAACGTTTTTATGAACAAAGTCCCAGCAGAAGCAGTTTGTCACTCACATGAAATTATTTGAATGTGTGGTCAGTTTGTCACTCACATGAAATTATTTGAATGTGTGGCTTATGCACATGTCCCAGATCAACTAAGAAAGAAGTTGGACAACAAGGGGGAGAAGTGTATATTTGTTAGATAAGGTGATGAATCCAAGGCATACAAACTCTATAATCCATCAACCAAGAAGGTTATAATCAGCAGAGATGTTCAGTTCATTGAAGAAGAAGCTTGGGATGGAAGCTTAGAGAAGATAGTGAATGTGAAGACATGTGTGTATCACGAAGAGCAAGAGGAATCAATTGCTGAAAATAATTCCTAAACGGTGGCTCCTCCTCCACCTACATAAGCAAAATAAACCACACCACAAGCATGAAATAGAACAGCCTTGAGAAACCAAGGAAGTGCTTCTCCAAACACACCACAGGGATCAGAAACTCCCTCGAGTTCAAGTGGAACTCCAAGCACACCAAGAAGACCAAGATTCAGAAATTTGAGTGAAATTTATGAGCAAGAAGCTGATAATAATAATGTTCTGAATTCTATATTTGTTTTTTTTTGTCATGTTGATGACCCAATTCATTTTGAAAATGCAGTGAAAGAAGAAAAATGGATTGAAGCAATGAATGAAGATATTGGTGCAATAGAAAAGAATGATACATGGGAGTTAGTGGATCTCCCACAAGGTAAAGAAGTCATTGGAGTAAGATGGGTCTATAAGACCAAGAGAAATGTTGAAAGCCAGATTGAAAGGCACAAAGCAAGACTTGTTGTGAAAGGCTACAAGCAACAACAAGAAAGAGATTATGAAGAAACCTTTGCACTTGTTGCAAGGATGGAGACAGTATGGATAGTGTTTTCCATTGCAGCACAACAAAAGTGGAAGGTCTACTAAATGGATGTGAAATCAACATTTCTGAATGGAGTGTTGAAGGAGGAGGTATATGTTGAACAACCTCCATGCTATGAGATTGAAGGCCAAGAGCACAAAGTATGTAAGTTGAAGAAAGCTCTTTATGGGCTGAAGCAAGCACCAAAAGCATAGTACAACAGAATTGATGCTCACCTGATAGAAAATGGGTTTGAAAAATGTGATGGTGAACACACACTCTATATAAAATAAAATGACAGTAAAATCCTTATTGTTGTTTTATATGTAGATGCTTTAATCTTTACTGGTAATGAAGTTTCTCTCATTGTTGATTTTAAAGCAGTCATGAAGAGTGAATTTGAAATGAATGATTTGGGTTTATTGAGATATTTTTTGGGCATTGAAGTAAAGCATAATGAAAAGGGAATTTTTATTTTCCAAGAAAAATATGTTGCAAAAGTTTTGAAGAGGTTTAACATGCAAAACAACAAAGCAGCAGTAACTCCAAATGTCATGGGGTTAAATTTAAGCAAAGAAGATTGCAGTAAGAATGTTGATTCGACATTGTATAATAGCATAGTTGGCAATCTAATTTATTTGACTGCAACTAGGCCTGATATTATGTATGTTGTAAGTCTAATTTATAGATTCATGGAGACACCAAAAGAGACACATTGGCAAGAAACCAAAAGAATTATGAAGTATGTGAATGGAACAAAGGAATATGGTGTTCTATACTCCTCGACTGAAAATTCTAAATTGATTGGTTATACTGACAGTGATTGGGATGGAAGTGTAGATGATAGAAAGAGCACATCTGGGTATTTGTTTCATTTGGGATTGGAAGCCATTTCATGGGCTTCCAAGAAGCAACCAATAGTTGTTTTATTAATAGCAGACGTAGAGTATGTAGCAGCAACAATAGTAGCCTCTCAAGCAATATGGATGAGAAGGATGCTGAGAGATTTGTGTCATGAACAAGAAAAATGAACCACAATTTATTGTGATAACAGCTCAGCAATAGCATTGTCAAAGAATTCTGTTTTCCACAAGAGAAAAAAGCATATTGATGCAAAATATAACTTTATAAGAAAATTGGTTAACAATGGTGAGATTGTTTTGCAGCACTGTAGGACAGAGGAATAGTTTGTTGATATCCTCACAAATCCATTAGCACAGGAGAGTTTTGAGTATCTCAGAAAATGTCTGGGAATGAATGATGGTGGCAGTTGTGATTACGGGGGAGTGTTGGAATTTTACTTCCAACCACCACGATGAATAAACAGTGGCGCAAGCCACAACTTCATCAATTTTTTATAGTGGAGAAGGACAAGGAGCAGATCTGAGATCTGGAGGCACTTCCACGCAACCAACAAAAAACCAAGTACTGAGCCATCCTCTGCGTTTATTGTTTTCAACCACCGCATTGACTTATTATTTGCCCACACTTCGCTGCCTGGAACTTTTATGGTTTACCCATAAGCCTTTCCGCTGTTAAATTAAATCTTCGCCGATGAGATATCGGCGAGTCCCACATATACTATCCACCACATTGCAAAACCTCTAAACCTTTTGTATTTCCGCAAAACCTTTGATTCTTTCATTTCGCACTTACCACAACTTACCACGTCGCCGCCCGCACTTCGCAACATTTAAGTCTTAACCTTAAGACCTCACTGTATGCTATGTTTCTGCTGATGCGATATCCTCGGGACCCACCTTATCCTTACCACATGGACCAAAACTTGTTTTGCATTCATTTCCTTTGTATTTTGTCCACAACACTTACTAGTGTTTATTGCCTGCAGAGCACACTTCGCAGATCATAACACTTACCTTTCCTCCACCACAAGCTATGTTATTTGTGGTGCGATGTGATTGTGCTACTGCACATCACAATCACAAACTATTGTGTTTTCCATTAAAGCTGCCCACAAGTTATTTGTTTTGCAATGCGATATTGCCGCCGCATATTGCCATCGTACATCGCGTTCGCAACATTTTAAGTTTACCGTTTAAGTTCTGCAGGTTATGTTATTTTGGGTGCGATACGATAAATGCCACATCACTATTGTACATCGCAGCCTGCAAGGTTTAATGTATAGTGCAACAGCCAAAGTTTCATATCACCGATTTGCGAGAATGCGATATGGACTCAGATCCGCATTGCACTTTTTTTGGGATCTGCCTTTTTGTGTTTTGAACACGCTTTTACGTGTTTTCATGTATAGGCCTACGTGCCGAATTATGTAGAAATGGGTCTTTTGATAGCCCAAGGACGAGAAGTTGTTAAACGTCTGTTCAACAATGAATTTGCATTGATTAAATTTGGGTTTTTAGGCTTCGGCCATTTGTATTAAAGAAAAATGTAATGTAATTTCATAGAGAGAGAGTGTGTATGTGAAAGAATAGAAAATGAATTTTGTTCCTATCTGAATTTCGTTCCTATCCTTTGTTCTATGATTGTTTAATTTCCGCAATTTATTATAGTCTTCTTCTATATTATTGTTTCGTTTAGAAATTTCAACAATTAATCTTAAAGACATTTATCTACTTATAATTCTTGTCAAATATTGTAAAAATATGTAAATATAATTATATCTATAAATGAATAACAATTATTATAATAACTTTTATTATTATAATTGAATTAATTATTTTTTAATCAATCATTACTACCTAAATACATCTCAAGGGGACATACATTTGAATTTCGAAATTTTGATCACGGAGTTTGGATTGAATAAGTATGGTTGACTATCTTATTTACTGTGTGACGACAGGAGCATTGAAATATATATATATATATATATATCACAGCTGCATGGTCTCCCGTGATGTTCCGGCAACTACGCTCCACAGCTTTCAATGTTCCTGTCACGGTAAATAAGACAGTCAACCATATATATAGTGTTGGTGTAAGGTGTATTAAATAGTGTTAAGTTTTAAAAAATGTATAAATTAGTTTTGAAAATAATGGAAATTTCAATAAATTTATTTTGGTATAAATTTTTGATATTAGTAATAATGAATCCATTATTACTATTAAAAAATTCAAACAGTCCAGCATTCTAATTTTTAATTTTTTAACCAAACTTCCGAAAATAAACTGCCATCCAACCAAAACGAATTTGTGGTTTGTGTAAACAACGCCGTATTAAATACCGAATAGGCTTGTAAAGATTAGTTGTCTCATTTAAGGGGTCCCTCGGGGAAACTTCATGAATGTGCCTACCTCATTTAAAGGCTGCGATGAGCTTGCAGCCTGGAATTTGTCGTTGAGAGAAATATTTTTTTGCATTTTAAAACGGGGAGGAAAAATTTTGAAAGCACCGTCAAAATTTCCAAACTGAAATGTCGAAAGTGATGGGTAAATTTGATGTGGAAGTATTTAAGTTGGCTGTTTAAGTTGTAATGGTAATGAGTGGTTTATACAAAATTCTAATTAGTGATTTAGATGAAAAAAACTAATAAGTGATGAGAGTAAAGTGCTGGGTGGATCGCAGGAATTGCCATATCCCCGCAGGAATAGAATGAGTTAGAAAGGAAAGTGCTGGGTGGATCGCAGGAATTGCCATATCCCCGCAGGTGTAGAACTGGTCGTCCGCGTTCTAAAACCAGTAACTACCTACTTGCAGCCCATGCGTTGCGTTAGACGATCAAATTAAATTGTATTTACTATATATAATTACAATCTAACTTACGCTTTACGTGTTACGACCGTTTGCAGATCAGGCTTTCGAGAGCATCAACTGGCTATGCAGCCATACACAGAGCTTCTATATTCCCTCAGACGAACAATTTCGGGAGGAGTGCCTTTCAGACTTCAGAGCTCATTCGTTCAAAGCTTTCTCTAAATTAGCTAGACTCGCCATAATGTCAAATGTTAAGCCTGAGTTTGGCAGTTTGGAGGAAGTTCGGGATCTCTACAGTAAAGGAATTTCATGTTTGACTAACATTACAACCAGTTTAGCCAAAGAAATCCTTCCTGGTAGGACGATAAAAGCAATTCTGAATACAGATGATCAAGCTATCCTCAAGTTTCCGCTTCCCACTATTATTAGCAGTGAGTGGATTAATCCTAAATTTGAATTTAATGCGTTTTGGGCGCTAGCAGTGAGTGGATTAATCCTAAATTTGAATTTAATGCGTTTTGGGCGCTATTAGTTATGTTTGATAATTACTGAATGAAATCAGAGTCTGTGCAATAGGGGATGACGATGCATGGAGTACAGACGCAGAGTTTGCCCGCCAGACGCTTTCTGGAGTGAATCCGATGTCCATTCGATGCCTACAAGTATGAAGCAACCGAGATCGATTTTTACTTATTACTATACTTTCTGCGGCGGTTGAGTTTAGAGACTTATTCTACCATTGATCTGTAATAAATAATTTTATATAATTTTATAGAGATAAAATATTTTAAAGAATATATTTTAGTAAGAATTTTCTTAATTTCTATAAAAAGATTATGTTTATGTAAAGTAATTACTTGTTAATAAAAAGAAAATGTGTAACTCATTTTATTTTTAATGCAAAATATTAACAATGATAAAATATTAAACAATTAAAAATTATTATTATAGATTTATATTAATGACATATAAATATTTTTTCAAGTTTGAGTTTTGATCTCTATGTTTTTGGTAGATTTATGGTTAAATTAAATTTTGGTCTGATCACTTTTTATCTAAATATCTATGAACAATACATATAAAATGGTTTAATATACATGTTATGTAATCTCTACAACAATAACAAATATAATTATAGAAAAAAATTAAACATTATTTTTTACACTCTAAAATAAACTTACAACAAAATAAATTTTATTTCAATAGAGTCATATTAAACCCGTGTTTTAAATAAATATTTTCTTAATAATGACGATAATGACTTTATGTGTATCATAGAGCTTTCCACCATCAGGCCACCTGAACGCACTAATCTATGGTTACCAAGGGAGTGCAATCACCCGTCAACATATACTTAAAAGCCTAAATGGCATCTTGCACTACTACACCAAGGGCATTTTAAGACATTTGTTTAAGACAAAAGAAATCTTTTTTCTTAAGAAGTCACTTTTTATTTTAGCCATTTTATATTAAAATTTAATATCAATTGAATTGTCTTAAATATAAAATTTAAGACAAAAATAGTGTAAGACAAAAATAATTTGAAACAAAATTTTCTATTTAAGACAAAAACAATTTGAGACAAAAATATTTAAGACAAAAACAATTTGAGACAAAAAATTTAAGACAAAATTTTATATTTAAGACAAAACGAATTTGGGACAAAAACATTTTAAGACAAAACTTTATATTTAAGACAAAAGCAGTTTGAGACAAATATATTTTAATACAAAAGCAATTTGAGACAAAAATTTAGATTTAAGACAAAAGCACTTTGAGACAAAAATATTTAAGACAGAACTTTATATTTAAGACAATGGCGACTTAAGATGACAATTAAGACAAAACTCATTTAAGATAGTTAGCAATTAAGACAAAATCATTAGCATTGGGAAGTTTGCATTGAAATATCATTAGTGGATAGTGGATAAAATTATATTTTTTATTTTTGAAAATCGATATTCAAACCACATGAAATTTAATCATGTCATATTTATTTATTTTATATTATATTTTTCTTTTTTCATTAAACCACATTCTAAAAATTTAATAAATAAATAGATAAAAAAATATTATTTTTAGGTTGGCAACTCAAGGGGATTTGAACTTTGAATCTAGTGTTTTAACCATAACTACTCCAACACTAATATTCTTGGGCATATTATGTTTTTTCCTGCTAACTGCTCCAAATACAACCTCTAAGAACTAGTAGGGTCCAAGGAAAATAGCTACAAGTTCCCCAAATCCGATCTACATTTCATGGACAACCACATTTCCCCCAAATGTCCTCCACATATTTTCCTTGGTGTATTGGAGTTTGAAAAATACATAGGATGCCACAAGTAATCCTAATAATAAGACTCAACTTTCCTAATGACTAGGAGACCTTAAAAATAAGAAAACATCTTAATTTATTCCTAAAATTACTAAAATTTCCTATCCCAAACATGAAATTAGAAATTCTACAAAATTATAGGGCAAAAAGGAAACCAACTTACTCTTCCAAAAATCTCTAACACCTTATGGAGGACAAATACAAGTTTTGAAATAAATTGTTGAAATTATGCTCTTGCATCAATAGCTACCAGTGTATCCTTGTAGGCCACCCCCTTTAACAATAGTAATACCAATGTCCTTTACCAGCTAGAAGGAACTCCTTACATAATTCTCTCTTAGATCCCCTTAACCCATTGCAATGATTGTCTTTGATGCCTACCTAGTTGCAAGCACATTAAGAAGCAATGTAGCATATTAATGGTTGAGGATTTCGATAAGTATGTGATTTTGTTGACATCTTGTGACTATCTCATATGTGAATATCTAAAATCTTGGATGCATGTCGCCCTCACACTATAACATGAATTAGTATTTCCTATCATACCGTGTCACTCCCTCCTCGAGACACCTAGAACTCGCTAACACACCCTGTCACACACTCTTATTCATTCATTTATGAATTTGACCTAGTGCGCCTCTGTCATGTTTTCCTGGCACTCCCTAACACTCCTTAGCATGCATTGGCACACCTAGGCACTTGGAAAAAATTTGTATGCTTCCCTAGCACTCTAACATGCCTTGGCACTTCCTAGAATACCATGTCACTCCCTTCTTAACACACCTGGAACTGGCTTATACTTCATTTCCATGCATTTTAAACTAGTGCCCCTTTGCGTTTCGCTGACACTTGGCCCTCACACTCCCTAGCATGTGTTCATGCCACACCCTGGCACCTGCCACATCTTGGCATGCCTATCATGCCTTGGAACTGCCTAACATGTGTTAGTACTTCTAGGAATTCCCTGACACACCTTGGTATTCCTTAGCTTTCATGTCGTCATAGATAACCTTGCTTTTTTTGTGACTTGGGAACCCAACCAAGTCATTGGAAAATCGATGTTGTGCCCAGCCAAAGTTTCCCTTTGTCTGAAACTACTTTTTCCAACCCTTTATGTAACCATAGGCTTACCTCCTACAATTCTTATTCTGACCTTCTCCTAACACAATTTATCCTTGAGACACTTGGAATTCGTTGACACTACTTGGCACACACTCTTATTCGTTCATTTCCATGCATTTTGACCTATTTCTCCCTTGCAATGTCCTGGCACTCCCTAATAGTCCTCAACATCCATTAACACTTTCTGGCATGTGTTAGCATGCCTTTTCATTCCTCGGCACGCATTGACACTCCTTAGTTATCATGCCCTCACAATTACCCTTACTTTTTTGGAACTTGGGAACCCACCCAAGTCTTGCCTTGAATATAACAACTTGACCAAGTTACGGTTACTACAACTAGATTGTGCCTTGTTCACCTAAGAAATGACTATAACCCCTCACCCATTTAGCCCCCTAAACACTAAACCCCTAACCCATTTAACCCCCTAAACCCTTAACCCCTAACCCCTTAAACCCTAATTCCCGACCCCTAACCCATTTAACCCCCTAAACCCCTAAAACCCTAACCCATTTAACCCCCAAACCCTAACCCCTAACCCCTAAAATACTTAACTGCTAAATCCCCTAACCCCCTAAACCTCTTAACCCCTAACCCATTTAACCCCCTAAACCTCTAACCCCTTAACCTCTAACCCATTAACCCCTAACCCCTAAAATCCTTAACTGCTAAATCCCCTAACCCCATAAACCTCTAAACCCCTAAACCCATTTAAACCCGTAAAAACTAAACATCTAACCCTTAACCCCTAAGCCCTTAAGCCCTAATTCCCAACCCCTAACCCATTTAACCCCCTAAACCCCTAAAACCCTAACCCATTTAACTCCTAAAACCTAAACCTCTAAACCCTTAAACCCCTAAACCCCTAATCCCTTAACCCCTAAACCCCTAAACCGTTAACACTTAACCATTAACCCATTAACCCCTCAACCCTAACCCCTAAAATCCTTAACTGCTAAATCCACTAATTAAGCCCCTAATCCCTTAACCATTAGCTCATTATTCACCTAACCCCTAATTGCGCCTAAATCCCCTAACACCTAAGCCCCCAATCCCTAATCCCTTAACCAATAACTCATTATTCCTCTAACTCCTAAATGCGCCTAAATCCCCTAACCCCTAAACCCCCAATCCATAACCCCTTAACCACTAACTCATTATTCCCCTAACCCCAGTCCCTAATCCCTTAAATACTAATTCATTATGCCCCTAACCCTTAAGCCCCCAATCCCTAACCCCTTAACCACTAACGAGAATATACCACAGTGGGCATGCACAAGAAGAAGAACCAAAGAAATCAAATTCAATAAGGAAAGCACAACCACCACTCCAAACTCGCTTCTCTAAAACACATACAACCGCAATAAATCCCACTGAAGCTTACAAATTTATCAAGCCCTAATTAACTTACTAACAAATTCAACAAGCCAACATGCTACAATTTTTTGAGTCACCCCCAACTCAATTAGTAATTATTGCATGAATGTACATTTGTTTGTAGTTTTATTTAAAAGGTTGAAATTCTCTCAAGAGCGTATAGAATATATCCAAAAGTTTAAAAAATGGAAAATTTGCTTATACCTCCACAAGGTATCATCACACCTGACAGTGAAATATAAGCCTAAATCTTCACCAAGTCTCACGATGACTAACATGTCAATAACATACTTGCAACAATGCTTAATGAGTTTTTATATTTTGTTTGGCTAAAGAGATGTACATCCATCCATCCAAAAATAAACATCTCAATCATCTAACACCATAAATTGTGCTAAATATTCATCATGTTATTTCAAATATTACAAGATTATAGTTAGCTCACATATTCCTTGAATATTTGAAAGCCAAACTACCTTAGCACAATATACCCGAAATATTTGTAATTTCAAAAGACAAAAAAAGACAAATAAACTAAATAGAACTTTAACTCTAATCCAGCACTTCATTCTTAGTAACATGATATCTAATGAATACATATGTGGAAAAAGGCTCTGTATATCGTCTATCACATGTCAAACCGAGTGAACAAACACATGCATAGAAAACATCAACAGGGTTCATAGACTGATTTGTATCATGGTTTCAACCCTTCTTGTCTCTTCTAAGGGGGTTTTGGAGGTCTTAAAAAGACTTCTCATAACTAAATGGATTTTTTTTCTTTTCACACATGTATGGAAACATACTTTCAAATCATATTGTAATAGATTCATATGGTGATATTATTGGTATTAACTACACCTATTTGGAGACATCATTTTTATTGTAGGGGTTGGTACCTTTCTATTGGATGTGGTTACATGTGAAGACTACTCAACTCTCTAGTAAAGATTCATACTAACTCTCAACAAGTTTATGGAGATTTTTACAAAGGGAGACCCCCTCTAAGATTAACTCATTGGATTCTTTGTTTGTTCATGCTAATTATCGTTCTCAACTTTTCCTTCCAAGGGGTCGACACTATTTGCTTCATTTATCTTTACATGGCCCGATTTAAGAAGAAGAATGAGATTGTCTCCACATCTTTCTACTTTCTAAGTTACAAAAAAGTGTCAAATTTATAGCCAATGTAATTAATAACTTGATACACCTTTTAGTGAGCTATAGCTCACCTATCACCGTAGTTCAATGAAATGACATCTACAGTCCAAGACACCATTATAAATGGAGTAGTTGTGAAGTTATAAGAATGATTGCCTCCAAAATGTTCAATTCGATGAATTTTGGAGGAGGGGGCCTTATGGCTGAGTAGGGCAAGGGGATATAACGGTAGCATGGATGGGCAGAAGTGAGAGGTTCAGCATGGTTTACTCAAAATTCAAAATCCTGGGCCAACAGAACAGAAGGAGCCTTAGGCTCATGGGCATAGTTGGGAACCCAGGTAAGGTAATGAGAATGATGTGAAATCCCACATGTGACAAGGATTGGGGGCCACATTATCACAACCCATACGCACTTAACCCATAACCACCATAGTCCCTATCCCTTTAACCCCGAAGCCACAATCCCTTAATCCCTACACCCATAACTCATATACAATAAAATTAACCCATTGATCCCTTAAACCCAAAGCCACAACCCCTTTAACCCCTAACCACTAACTTAGAATCCTTGAACCCCATAAACCTTAATCCCATCCTCTTAAAGCTTGACCCTTAACCCATAACCCCTAACCCCTAAACTCATTAACCCCTAACCCTTAACCTTCCTACACCTAAATAACATAACCCTAGGCACTTAACCCTAAATCCTCGATATAAAGCTCCTTGATGTTAATATTAACTTCTAAATCCCTTAATCCACTAATCCATTAACCCCTAACCCTTAAACCTCAACCTTCAAAATCCCATAAGCCCTAACCCTTTACCTTCACGCTAATTCCCACCTCAACCCATTTAACCCCTAACCCTAACACCATTAACCCCTAACCCTAAAATCCTTAATCAAGCAACTCCCTAACCCCTAAACATCTAAACCCATAACCAATTTAACCTTAAACCCTAAACTTCAGCCCTAACTAACCCTTAAACCCTAATTCTAACCCCTAACAAATTCAACACCCTAGTCCCTTAAACCTAACCCATTTAACCCCATTAACCCCTAACACTTTAAAATCCTTAACTCAACCCCTAACCCCTCAAACCCCAAACCTGCCCTAACCCATTTAACCCCTAAACCTAAACCTCACCCCTTAAACCATAATTCCCAACCCCTACCCATTTAACCCCTAAACTTAACCCTTAAACCCTAATTCTAACCCCAACCCATTTAACTCTATAACCCTAAACCCATAACCCATTTAACTTCTAGACCTCTAAACCTCAAACCTTAACCCCTAACCCCTTAAACATTGATTCCCAACCCTAACCCATTTAACCCCCCTAAACCCTAAACCCCTAACCCATTTAACCCCCTAAACCCTAAACTCTAAACCCTTAACCCCTAACCTGAACCCTAATTCCAACCCCTAACAAATTCAACACCCCAAACCCCTAAACCTAACCCATTTAACCCCATAAACCCTAACCTTATTAAATTTCAACCTTAAAATTCTTAACTACTAAATCCCAACCCCTAAACTCTAAAAACCGCCCTAAACCCATTTAACCCCCAAGGAATCTCTCGTCACTCATGACTATTGCATTAATGGTACACACTATTAAAGAGCAACAAATTTTGAATGGGATCATTCTTTGTGTTGAGTTTTCATAATATAAGAGAGTTTGTTGACTGCTTTGTAAATTTTCATCATCCTCATGAGAACTTTCTCCAACCATTTTCTTAATCTCCCTCCACCTTTAGTGATTTTTGTTGCTCAATGTTTAGCCTTCTAGAACTTGGCATATAAATATCACCTTATTTCGCTCTAAGGTCTTAGCTGCACTCCTAGGAGGGTTTCTAGGATGGTTCCCTGATTTTTTTGTCTCTGGTGGTACGTATGGTTTCTAGGTTTACAACTCAGATTCGTCTAGAAATCTTAGAAGGGAATTCAACAATGGCGGCATTGGTGTTGTGGAGATGTTATTTTGATGTAATATTTTGACCCTCGGGTGGGGTTTCAAATCCCCGCATCTACCCACGAAGGTCATGATCTAGGGGATGATCTGAGCCGTTGTCTTAGGAATTATCCTTAGGTCCGAGGTCCTAGTCGTAGCTAAGATATGATGGATTGTAGGTGTTGGAGCACAAGATTTGTGTACAATTTCGTGATTTGAAGAAAACGACACTAGATGATGGCAAACCCTAAGGGTTTGTGTGTTGTTTCTCATTCTCCAATAGCTTCGTGTTGGCCTCGTTCCTGTGCTTGCAAACATGGGAAATGAGAGTCGAGCCAGGTCTCAAGAGAGAAATCCAGATTTGTAACTTCCCATGACTCTCGCATCGCTGCTTTGAACTGCCTTTGATGCAGCCTCCTTGTGACCGCACAAAGGGGACTTTATAAGGATTTTCAACACCCTAGATGCCACTCAATTGCAAGATGTAATACCAATGTATCTCGTAGGCAACCCCCTTTAACAATAGTAATAACTATGTCCTTTACCTAGAAGGAACTCCTTACATAAATTTTCCCAGATCCTACCAACCATGAAATTTTTAGTAAAATGGATGTTCACCCCACAAGATTCTATCATGGCCTAATATAATACATCCTCTATGTCACCTAATGATTATTGCATTAATGGTACACTATTAAATAGCAACAAATTTGAATGGTGGATAATTTGTGTTGAGTTTCATGGATAATATAATAGTTTCTGTTGATCAAGTTTTTGCAATTTTTCATCATACTCCCCGGAAATTCTCTCTCCAACCATTTTCTTAATATCCTTCAACTGGGCATTTTGTCATGCCCAATGTTAGCCTCTAGAACTTAGCTATAATTGCTCTACATATCCCATTCGTCCAATGCCTTAGCTGTCTTCTAGGTATAAATCTATATGAACTTCATGCACCATTAGAGAAGCCTCTCACAATGTGGTTAGAACTTTATCAACTTAGAAATCAGCATACTTACAATCCTTTTCACCCTCTAGATAATCCACATAAGAACTAATGTGGTCTTCTTTCATCACCATTAACTTTCATGCCTGGAACTACTACAACCATATCGTTAGTTGATTGTTTTCTAAGATAAAACCTTATAGACATGTTTGAATAATTAGGTCTACTCCCCCACTTGAACTAAAAATTCAAACATAACATATGCCACCTCCACTTGTATTCTAATTCTCTTCTAGCTACTACTACTATATCCCAAACTACTAAGAAAGGTGCTTTCAAGTCAAAAGTAGAATAAAATTTGGGATTATTTCATTTTAAAATAATTAGGTGGTTGGTTTGGATTGGATCCATTTTCTTAGGCTGTATTATGTCTACTACTTGACCTTCTTGTAGTTCAAACAATTAGAATACATTGCTAAGTGTTTCTTCCTCTTCTTTCTTTGTGATGATATCTCTCCACAAAGTTAATCAATATCTTACAAACCAAGGCTTCCTTTAGAGCCAATCATGATCCATCTAACCGAACATGTCACCTCCTTAAGCCATCACTTCTTTTTTCTCTTCCAAATTCTTTGACATATTCTCCCCACCTCATTCTTCTCTCAAGCTCTTTCAATTATTAACTCTATTTGAACAAGCTTGGCATTCTCTTGACACCTTTGAAACCTTTGAACTCTTTACTATGTCTCTATGTTTCATCCTCACCAATACTCATTTTTCATTAATATAGTAATGTGATGAATCTCCTTCGTCTCTATTCATCCACCACTTCTTAATTATTGCATTTTGATTTAAATCCTATTTTCCTCTTTTAATTGCATGTGCTTCCCTCTCCATGGCACCTTATTCCCTTAGTTATTCAATATGATTTAAGTCCTGTTAGAATGCCTCCCAAGCATTGGTGCTTACACTTCCATGGTTGGAGAACTAAAAGACAAATAATCCTCTTCCACCACAAATTATTTATCCATGCTCAGATCTCTCCTTTAACCAACCTTTATAAGCTCATTTATTGAACTACCTCTTCTTCATTTTGCAAAGAACTAGTTCAACTCTACTACACAATCTCAATATTCTAACTCTATATGGTAATTAACCCAAACATCTTTTTCTTTGAGACTTTTTGATTGAACTACTACAAAAAATCCAAATTATAAGATTCCACCAGATCTCTCTTTCTTATATTCCAAGCTCTGCTTATATGGGTGACAAATCAAGATCATCTACGTTTTCCACTTATGTTATGATAGCTTCATTAGGCGAGGTAGTTTTTCCTTTTGCCTTCCATATTATAGGAGACTAGGTACAACTATATTTTAGATATTAATCAATGTTATTAATGCTAAGTTACGTACCTTCAAACCCTAATTTGTAGACTATCTTGATTGTTGATCTTGTTGTGATATATCTTCAAAATCTGTGCCCCTCCTAAATTTGGAAGTTCTTTGTTTCCCCCCTTCATCAATCTTGTGAATGTCGATTTGATGTCAATTTTATAATACTAACTTATTTGTAATGGGCATATAATGAAAACACTACTACAAAAAAAGACCTCTCAAAGTGTTTAGGCTTGCGAAAGTCTTGTCAAAATCGTCTCTAGGCACTTCTTGAGATTTTATATGCTTTGAAACTCCTTGGAGAGTCATGAATTTTTTTGTTTTTGGGGAGCACTAAATACATCTAATATAAGACAATCTCACATAGTTATTTTGCAACATCTCACCACTACTACAAGATCAAATCAATAAACATCGCTGTCACTAGATTCATCTAATTTAAAAAATCTAGTATGGTCCTTTTGCACCATTTACAAAATCAAACACAAATATATAAACTAATGACATGAAACAACAATTTCAAATAATAAAAAACTATAATTTTTCCTACTTATAATATATTTATGCATAAATTTTATCATACCGTGATAATAATTTTGTTATATATCAATAATGCTAACAAAATCTATTCAATCACTAACAAAAACATACGAGCAAATATAAATCCACTTGACCTTCCATATAGACCCATAGTGACAATTAATGACAATAGTATTCTTTTAATAGCCAAAAGCTACAAGAACTATCCTCATGGAAGTGAATATGACAAAGACAAGATAAAATATCTCGAGGACTCTTGAATAATGTATATCATGTCAGATTGATTAATATTTGATTCTTATTACATTTGATACCGAGTATTCAATGATATTGGATTATTATCACATTGATGTTTAGATTATTGAACAAATAATGGGCTATTAAATATATTAATTATTATCAAAAATATAGCTTGAATTACATACGAAAGATGTTTGTATATTAACGTTGTGTTTGGGTTATTTTATTTTTTGTTTTAAGGTGATAATAGGATTTTTCACCGCTTCAACAATATAATCGCCTGCTGGACTCCATCTATCGATCCCCAAATTCGTTAGTCCTGGGACCTCGTAGACCAGCTTAATACTCATTGTTTCTTGTGCATCGCTCAACCAGGGTTTCAATCGTTTTGCCTCGTGGCTCGCAGTGGGGTTTCTAGGTTGGATTGCCACCGTTTTTCCTGCCGCAGGGTTTCAGATGGACTTCACTGCTTTTGTCCGTGCATAGGAGCAGGTTTCAGTTTATGTGGCCTCAAGAGAACTGCATTCGTAAATCGCCCATGACTCTCGTGATCGCCGCTTTGCTCGCAGGTAGCCTTTTTCTCAGAAAGCACCAAAGGCTTATAGGCTTAAAGCATCAGTGGTCATCACTGGCCACTGTGGTTCGCATTTCAATGCGTTGCAGGAAAGAAACAATCAAGGGAACACCATGGGTTTTCAGCCGCTGCTTACCAGCTGGTGGGGGCCCACATAACAGTTCAATCAAAACTTAGACAAAAGGAAATGCTCGAAGACGAGATTCACCTGCGCTTTGAATCAGACCCCTCCTAACCCGAGGTAAGTAAAATAAAAAATCCCTAAGAGCTTACACTTTCTCCAGAGCTGTGGACAGAGCCATGATTCTCATTGAATGTGTTTAAGGAAGATCCAGACCCCCGGGCACCATTCCTCAAGAGACCAAGACAGGCCAGCAATCGGGATTGTTGAGCTAAGGAAGAAACATGGTAACGAGGATATAAAAGCTGAAGTTATGCCGTGGGACATGGGTGACGAGGAGGAGGAGGAAGAAGATAAGGACAAGACACGTTCTGCCAACCATGTTATCTAACAATCACTATTTCTAAAGGAGAAGGTCTTTTCCTCGAGTTTATTTGCACTGGTCCGCCAAAGAGGTTTCAATCGATGCAATGGCCTTCAAACACCCACGTAAAAATAAGGGATAAAGTGAGATCTGGTTCCTGATGATGGACCTTACTTCGAGTGAGTATCATGTTGCCCATTCTTCTGCTGAATTTGCTTCAGCTATTTCAGCCTCTCTCTGTTAAGGTCTTTGCATAAAGTTATCAAATTTTCCGGGGTTTAGTGTTTGGATTTTCAAGTTTTTTGGGATCCTACATGAGGGGTTTGAATTTTCAAAGCCTGGGTTTAGAGCTTTGGAATCTTTAGGCTTTGAGGTTTTAAATATGGTATGTGTTCGGTCAGAGATTTGATCTATTATTGATTTGACCCAGGCTGGGAAGTGATTTGACAGAGCTTGCTGTAAGGCCCTTCATAAATACTCGAAGCAAGAGGCATCAAGCTCACGGGTCAAATTAATCGAGCGAATATATGATAAACAAGGAGACGAAGGAAAAGTCATCGATTTGTTGAAAACTCGTTTTTAGGGGAGATGAAAGAAAAAAAAAAAAAAAAAAACTTGCTTCTGAATATGCAAGCTCAAACTTCCGATCGATAATCTATTCATGATTTCATCCATAACAATAAAAAATTTAGAACCAGAATTTATATAATAATATCTAAACCATAAATAACTTAAAGAAGATTATATCCAATTTTCCCTTTATATTGTTAAAGACCACGTAAATTCTTCATGTATAGGTGTCTGCAGATGTACCCATAGACAAGGCACACTTAACATTCACTTTGTCTAGTTGCACCATTAATATCTGTGTTCCTTGATCAGCAGGCTCGATTTCATAATTGTGACCTTTTAAACAAAAACCTTCAAAGGTATGGATAACCCCACCAAAAAACAATTTCTAACTGGCCGTCAATACGTAACACCCTAACAAGCCGTCCCGTCAATGACAAGTTAGTATTTTCCTGTGACATGTACATGATGCTAACATGGTAGTTGGAAAGTAATAGAAAGACATCTCATTTCTAATCACAAAAATGTGTTCATTCATATAACAAGAGGATTCCATAAATTCACATGAGTGTGCTTGGGCCCCAGCAAGTGAAATGGCCAATGCTATCATCCGTTTCAAACTCTGTGACCCTATACACAAAGGAAGGTGGATCAAAGAGGCTTATCAGAGACTCAAAGAAATGTCGACAGTAAGTCTAAGCCGAGGGTACACTACTCAAAACTAGTCCCAACTTCAACTACTTGCATCCAAGGATCAAGTGCTAATCGACATTGAGCCTTGAATTCCTTCTCTTATACATGGAGAAACACACGTCCGTTTGTGAAACCAGAACGTCCAACCTGGCTCTGCATGGGCTCATCTCTCGTCACCACCTCCTATATCCACACTCGTTTTTATCCTCTTCCGTGCACCTGTTGTTGCCGCTCTTTTGTCTCTCGTTCATGCCCTCTTTCCCGTAATGACCTGACACTTGCTCACCAAGCGTGTTATGATATAACCTCCGTCCTCTATGCCACCACTTCCAGGTCTCGCAACTTTGATGATTTTGGAGAGCTTTGCCTTGCAGATGTTTAATCACTATTTAGTACTTGTCTTTCAAACTTAATGTTGTAATTGCACAAGCAAGGCGCCCGTCATGTAGCTACTTCGGCACAACTTCTATTGAATCAATGATGATGTATAGTAGACCTGCACTATCCCTCAACCTAGATGTTTCGACTGTGTCTAGACGAGAATGTTTTCAAGGAGAAAGAAGAGGGTCCCGAGATTCTATGTAAATATGCTCTTTGATAGAGAGCCAAATAGCTTCCATAACCATTATGTCCTCGTCCAAGTCAAATTCATCGTCCTCGTTGTATCGACTGCAAAGGTTTGGACCTTGTATCAAGAACCCTGTGATGAACCATGAGTTGAATGAACTTCATTTAGATCCTGAATTGAGGAACCATGAGTGGTATCGACCCATTAGTATTCGATATTGCATTGCAAACAGGAAGATCTTGTTCACAACCCTTCTATAAAACATTCAAAGATGATAAATTTCTGCTTTATGCATTCTCTCGTCTCGGTTTGAAGCTCTTGTTGTTGCATCCTTATTTTTGCTTCAACCAATTTTTGCTCTTTCGCTTGTTCAATGGCTTTCTCCTCTTTTGTTTTAGCACCTTTTATACTCCACAACATAGTTTGAAGTTTCTTGCAGCGATATCAGGTAGGGCGATTACACCTGGGGGCTTTGCTCCAAAACATTCTCGTACAAAATGTCTTTCTCTGCTGTGCAACATCTTGACCTGATATGTTTCATAGTAAAGAAATAAATGGGACACTCACAAAGATCGATGCTGATTCTCCTCTCCAGATAAGCAAGGAGCCCACCTGGCATCAACAGGCTGAAAAGTGCAGAACGTAATCGACGTCTTTGTTTTCGTAGCCTATTATGCATAAGACATGATGTTATACTGTGCATCAACAACAAAATTGACTCGATCTTGGAGGCAAGAGAATAAGCAAGGTTTAATTAAGCATTGTTGACCGATCTTGGAGTGCGAGAGAATGGCAAAGGCCGTATGTCTCTCAATGGGGAGAAGACGGTTTTAGTGTTATAACTTGAATCTAGCGATATGAACAAATGTCATGGGCACTTGCCATCATCTCACCCAACCAATGAAGTTACCGGTCTCGTTAGCCAACTACAGTGATTTGGCATTTGTGGTGGTAATCACTGCATGTTAACGAAACCATTCTCGATGCTTTCTCCGTTAATTGTTCATGGGGAAAAAGAAATGTATGATAACTAGTTTACAGGAACAAAATTTCACAATAATATTGTTTTATGAGTGTTTGGTCAACAGGTCTACCTTTCTACCTATGCTTAGTCCTGCACCAGTGAACTCAGCAATCTAGTTTAACATTAATACAAAATATGCTTCGAATCATATACATGTATCACTTTAAAGTCATGACAATAAACATTTGTCAGCTAATAATATAGATTAAGAACTGCAGATAGTAGCTATCATTTATCCAGGATTGTCATTCTAGTGTAATCCACACCTTGTGCTTTCCTAAAATACATCTACAGATGTAAGAAAGTGAAATACATAAATCTGTCATCTCAAATCTGTTCACAACCTTGTTTTGTATCAACTGTGCTAGCATCAAGAAGTTAAATACAATGGAGAATTTAAATAGTTTTCCTATAGATTTAGCGACCCTGTATAAGTTGACTGATAATAATACCACTAGTAAACATATTTATAAAACACATCATAATAATTGTACAGCATTACTCTCATAAATTCAACTAAAGTACCTTTAGGTTCCGACTCGATAAACATCTCTAGCAATTAATGGATAAAGTCACATGGACACCGAGATCACATTAATATAGCAGAGTATACTGAGGAACATATGTGGTAACATGTCAATTGTGACAGCAACACCCAGAGAATTGGAATAAAGAAGACAAGTAATTATATAAATGATATACATAATTGCTGAAATATTGATATTAATGAACATAACTCAGATTTTGTATGAATTTGTGAAATGTTAAGAATGCATTTCAAAATGGCACTTTAAAATTTCAGAAATAGCAAATGGTGCATTTGTACAAATACACATATATAAGATTTCTCAATTAAACATCTCTGTACTCTCAATCACTGAAAAAACACTTTCTACATTTTTCTGCTAGCTAAATGGCTGGAGGTGGATTTTGAAAATATGACAAAGAGATGCAAGGTTTGAGTGGTTGAGGCTTCAGATCGACAAAGCAATGATTTTGGAGCTGGGAAGTTCTCTTCATCCATTGTCATCGATGAAATTATATTTATCATTTGAGATTAGAGCACCGCAAGTGCAAATGTGTTCTAATGAATAACCATTACAAAGCCTCGTATCTGCAAGCATTATGAGTGAGCTCAGAAGCAAGGTGAAGTTTGTGGAATAAAGTGATTTTTTGCAATTCCCACTGTGTTAACTTAAACTGCTATCCACTTGGCTGTCCAAATCACCAACACAAGGTACCTTCTTCCCTTGGCTCCCGAGCCATGTGGCGATTGTAGGCATGAGGAGGAGGAGTAACACTAGCCAAAAGAGAGGGAATTCCTGGTATTTTTACTTCACAAAATTATTCCATGAATTACATCCAAAAACACCACAAAATGTGTAGAATTTTACAAGATGGATATTGCCAACAAATTAATCAAATTTGCAATAAATAGGGTTTCTAGAATCGTTACAAATACCAAATAAATGGCCGACAATAACTCTTGATCTTCCATTACATCATTGAAAATGAAGCCCAAATTGGAGATCCGGGGTTTATCCCCACTTTCAACCCACATATTTGTCAGATATGCTCACCAATTGATGTTGATGAAGCTCACGAGTTTTATGAATGAAATCTACAATAGTGAAGAAGCTGGCCCCACACACCAAGGTGTTGGGAAAAGTACTGCTTGCCTCATAATTGTATTTACTTATGTCATTATGTATATTTTATAAAATAAGAAAAGAAGAAAGAAAAGAGTTGTTTTTCAACCATGAGTTTCATGCCCATTTAATGAGTCATCGGGTTTGGCTACGCCTCATGCTCCTAGATTTTTTCAAGAAATATTTGTCATGAATCAAAAGAATTATTGTCATATGTAAAAGACCCTTTGGGGAAAATTTGTATTAAGAAAGAAACATTATTTGGACTCCCAAGACAAAGTCTAAGCCCTACCAAGATGAAGTTCCTGGGGAAGAGCCTGCTCTAATTTCGAAGAGTGTATATAGCATGAGACATTGACTCATTTGGAGCACTTGCACAAGTCTGATTCCGTAAGAAGATAAGAAGATTTTCGAAGAACAAAAAGTCAAGGAGAGAAGAACGAAGAGAGAAGGAAGAAGAAATGAAATCGAATCATCTCTCTACACGGTGAGAGGTTAGGTATTTGATAAGTTGTAGGGGTCGACAATTCTGTGCTGAATTGCAAACCTAAAGCTGGTGGGATCGTAGACTGGATTTGCACAGTTTGTAATAGCTTTCATGTCTCTAATTCTAGTAGATTTTATTCTAAGCTTTGAGGAGATCATTTGGAGGGTTTGACTAAAATATGGAGGTCTTAGACTTGGTCTTTGGGTTTTGAAGGTCTCATTTTGATATGATTCTATAAGAAGAGGATTGTTCGGTTTTCCCTGCCAGTAGTTTGCTCATGCTGTTTCATCTTGTGTCTTTGTGTTTGTGATCTTCATGTTTTTTGCAATTTCTTGATGAAGAAGTAAAACAAAATAATAAATACCCACAAACATCACAAGTAATTATCAAGTAAGGAGAATCAATAACAATATATTATATACCTTGATTTTCCAACACAAGAAACCCAAGGGCTTTGTCCTAGGCTCTCCGAACTCGGGAAACCAAGTTCTCAAACTTCCCAAAAGAAAATATTCCAAATCCAAGATATCCTGTCGACTTGTTCTCCTCTTTTAAAGACTTGATGGATCTCTCTTCAACTTTCTACAAGCACTTTAATTTTATATTTTTATTTCCATTCTAGAAGCTTTCTCTTTTTTTTTAATTTTAATTAAGTCACTTTTTATTCCGTAAAATGATTAATCTCGCTCTATGATTCCCCTCCACCATCAAAGTCACTCTTCATCATCCCATCCTATAGATATCTTCTTCCTGCCCAACTGATTTACACTAAGGTGTTTCTTCAAATAATCTGCCTCAACAACATTTGTTTGTTTAATTAAAAAATGGCTTGATAATAAACTCGTCTCTTTATGAGAGCCATCTCGAATGCAATGGAACAAATAACGAATTGTGTGAAAACTGACCTTGATGATGGAATATAGCAAGCGAGCCTTGTCGGGCCTGATAAAACTGTGACGATGGTTGTGTAATCATAGTAGGATTGGATAAGTAGTTGAATTGCTGAGTATTGATCTTAAAAATCAAAATTATATTGTGATAATTGTTTGGAAGAATCTACTGTTTGGTTGGGCAGCCATCCCTAACTTAGTTGGGAATCATATTTCTGTTAGATATCCTTATTACGGTGGAAATTTTTTTGCTATTTCAATGATGTCTACTGTTGAGAAAATGAACACTACTGTTGTATAATCTTGTTGAATTATTGTAACCCTGATAAACATAGAATCCTAATGGCTAAAATTACCGTAGGAAATTACATTATTGTGGAGTCATATGGATCATGACATGGGCTTATATTCCGAGGACCCAACCCTAATACTGAAACCTCTGTCTATGTATCTCAATTTTCAACAGAAGCCTCAGTCTCTTAGCTCCAAGTCATCTGCAAGACTGAAATCATGGTTGCTAGTTAAGATGAATTTCTTCTTTTACAACAGTGTTTGGTATTGAATTTCCTCATTCTATCCAGGATTTATGAGATGTGCAATTAATCAATTAGAGAAATTTCTAAGTTGATGGTTACATTTGTACCATAATAAGCTTATCTTATGTTAATGATGAAACAAACGTAGATCAACTCTGAACTCAATTATTATGCTTTCAGATTTGGCTAGGACTAAAGGAAAAGGAAACCATTGTTTGATGTGTTGAATCTAGGTTTGTCTATTCTGTTATTTGTTATTCTGTTGAATCTAGGATTGGATAAGTAGTTGAATTGCTGAGTATTGATCTTGAAAATACAAATTATATTGTGATAATTGTTGGGAAGAATCTACTATTTTGTTGGGCAGTCATCCCTAACTTAGTTGGGAATCATATTGCTGTTAGATATCTTTATTACGGTGGAAATATTTTTGCTATTTAAATGATGTCTACTGTTGAAAAAATGAACATTGTTGTGGTATAATCTTGTTGAATTATTGTAACCCTGATAAACATAGAATCCTAAGGGCCAAAATTACCCTAGGACATTAAATTATTGTGGAGTCATATGGATCATGACATGGGTTTATATTCCGAGGACCCAACCCTAATACTGAAACCTCTGTCTATGTATCTCAATTTTCAACAGAAGCCTCAATCTCTTAGCTCCAAGTCATCTGCAAGACTGAAATCATGGTTGCTAGTTAAGATGAATTTCTTCTTTTACAACAGTGTTTGGTATTAACTTACAACTAATTTTCAATCAAACAATAATATTAAACTGGTTTGTTTAGAAAGCCATGGACAAGGATTTACCCCTGGTAACAGAGAGTGTGTATGTGGATGGGTCATGATTGATTGTCCTGACAAATATGTGGAAAGTCACAGTTTCTCCTTTTTTGCCGAGATGCAATGGAGGACTCCTTTTCCCATTTTTCAAAGGTATAGAATCTATGTACAATGAATAATCCTGCAACAACAGCGTTCAAATTTGTCATTGCATGATAGTTTTAGAATTACTGAAACTGTATGTTCTTGTAATTTTGTTACAATAGCATTTAAAACGTCATTATGCAGTAATTGATAAATTAATGAGACTGGCTGACAACCACTGTAGCTGTTGAATTTATTATATCAAGCAAAATAATCACTACGATAAGATAATGCTTCATCTGAGATCTACCTAGAAAAATGGAGATTCCTTTGGCCCAAAAACCATGTTTGCTACAACAAGATGTGAAGATGAGGAAGTACAAGTAGTATGATATCAATATGTAAATCTACCCAATACCTTAAATTGCAATGAGTATATGCATAAAAGGAAAAGGGAATTATGGTCGAAATGGTTGCAATTATGAAAATGTATAGTAGCAAGGTGGGAGGTGATCAAAATTGTATAACGCTGATACCCAAACGTTCAAAGACCTCCCCACACCACAAAGTGGGAGCGAATGGGACCCGGTACAAGTCCTGGCTGATTTAACAGCGTAGAAATGTCCCTCATAACGCAGCCATTGAGAGAAAGGACAGCTATAAGTTACCATAAGTAACATTTTCAAAATGAATAACTTAAGAGCAAAGGCAAAATATTAGCCTCATTTTATATAGATCAATCCCCATAGTTCATCTAGACTTTAATGGATGTAATATGACCATCATAAAATCATGGCAGTTTCTGTTCAATACTGGAAGTTGCTCCATAATAAATGGAGGGCAACTATACAGAAAATGAATGGCAGTTGCTATTAAATGCTAACATTGGCCCTCATAATACAGAAGGCAACTTCTATAACGAGTCATACACCAGTGACCACCATCCATGAGTGACCTTTATCCTATGGTTAAAACCTTTTTCCTTATGAAAATTTGTCCTTATTTCTTTAAATAAGTTGACCTCTAATATTCTAAACATCCATTTTGCTGTCTTTTTTTTCACATTTATCTTCTTCTTATGCATTGCAAAATGCTCAACACCGTTTGACCTTTATTTGCTAAAAGGATTTTGACAAATCATTTGAGTTCTTTAAATTTTAACACATTACAACTGCCACATTTTGTTCTTCATCACTAGTCTTTGTGCCCTTCAAACAATACTTTACATAAATGTTTGCCCGAGTTTGATACAATTGATCTCATATTGCTGAATACAAAGGAAAGAACCTCTTATACTTCAAGCTTATTGTGGAGAGCATGATACGGGTATAGTCATTCTTGATTATGACTCATGAGATTTCCGTTGATGGGTTATTGTGTCTTTAAAGTCGACTTTTTTGACCAGAAATTTCTCCTTATTCAATAATTTTCAGTTAGACATTTTCTCCCAAGAGCTTGAAAGTTGATGCAAATCTTCTTCAGTACAGTGAATTCTACTAAATAGAGAGTACTGGAATTCACATCACAACAGTTAACTAGTGGTTGTAGCATGCTTTATACAGCAGCTAATAACCCTGGAACAAGTGAAATTAACACTACAAAACCTTGCCTTTTAAGACTCCATCGCCCAATTACATACAGAAACTGATCTTCACTTCCAACCTCGTCCAAAAAAAAAAAAAAAAAACTCTTTATTGGCTGTAATATAATTCTGGAAAGACACAAACAAATCATAATTTCCATGTAAATTTGCATCCATCCTTTCGCCACTTGTTGGCTGTAATAGATCTGAGATTTAACTTAAAAAAACATCTACATTTGATCTCTCACTTGCGGACTAAAGACTCCATTAGTGCCCTTAGAAACCTGCATTTCTTGGCGAGATTAAACTAGATGAATTGTTTGAATATTCTGCTCAATTGTATGATTTTAATTGAATTGTTATGAAATGTTTTAAATTTGGTTATATACTTCAGTTTTCCATTTTAATTTCCAGATTTGCATAAAACTAATTAAACCCATAATTCTTGCACCCATAGGTTTTTTCACACACATTAGAATCTGGAAGTTAAAACCATATCTCCTTACTCTTAAGTCCTTCATACTATTGAATTTCCTCATTCTCTCCAGGATTTATGAGATGTGCAATAAATCAATTAGAGAAATTTCTGAGTTGATGGTTACATTTGTACCATAATAAGCTTATCTTATGTTAATGGTGAAACAAACGTAGATTAACTCTGAATGCAATTATTATGCTTTCAGATTTGGCTAGGACTAAAGGAAAAGGAAACCACTGTTTGATGTGTTGAATCTAGGTTTTTCTATTCTGTTATCTGCTATTCTGTTGAATCTAGGATTGGATAAGTAGTTGAATTGCTGAGTATTGATCTTGAAAATAAAAATTATATTGTGATAATTGTTGGGAAGAATCTACTATTTTGTTGGGCAGTCATCCCTAACTTAGTTGGGAATCATATTGCTGTTAGATATCTTTATTACGGTGGAAATATTTTTGCTATTTCAATGATGTCTACTGTTGAAAAAATAAACATTGCTGTGGTATAATCTTGTTGAATTATTGTAACCCTGATAAACATAGAATCCTAAGGGCTAAAATTACCCTAGGACATTACATTATTGTGGAGTCATATGGATCATGACATGGGTTTATATTCCGAGGACCCAACCCTAATACTGAAACCTCTGTCTATGTATCTCAATTTTCAACAGGAGCCTCAATCTCTTAGCTCCAAGTCATCTGCAAGATTGAAATCATGGTTGCTAGTCAAGATGAATTTCTTCTTTTACAGCAGTGTTAATTTGGCATTGAATTTCCTCAGTCTATCCAGGATTTATGAGATGTGCAATCAATCAATTATAGGAATTTCTGAGTTGATCCTTACATTTGTACCATAATAAGCTTATCTTATGTTAATGATGAATCAATTACAGGAATTTCCTCAAGTCTATAACCACAAAAACCACCATTTGTTGTGCCCACAAAAACCACCCCTATGATTTTTCCCTAATAGGAAAACAGGGGCCCCCCATGAAAATGAGATATTTCTGCCTACTTGACTACTTTTGGTCCTACTGTATATCTCTTTTCTAGTTTGATGGGGAATCTAATGATCTTGTGTCTTGTATAGTCCTTTCAGGGTCTTTATGCCTTTCTTGCTTTCTTCATTTGATGCTTTGGTTTTATCTTGGTTTATTTGCTTGCTCCTGTGAAGTTTTGGGAAGATTGCTAATACTCCTGATTTGCTTGTGATATTAGATTCTCTGATTTCTCTTGATGGTTTGGTAGCTCTGATTTAGTATCCTTATGCTTTGCTCTGATTCCTTTCAGATGGCTTTTGAGTATTATATCCTTCCTGGTGTTGTAGTCTTGCTTGCTCTCTACTTATGGATTTTCCCTTTCATATAGTTGATCCTTTATACTGCTTATGATGAGCTCTGATGCTGATGATATGACACATGGAGAGGATGAAAATGAAAAGGACTCTACTTTGATGGAATCGAGAATGAAAGGAGTAACACAGTGCATCACAAAAGATCTCATACTGGAACTTAAGGATGGTGTGGTTGAGGCTCATCTTCCACTGACTGTGGATGCTGCTACTGCTTTGATACTAGCTCTGGTTCCATGAAGGAATGATGAAGTAATTTAATGTTGACATTCTTATCACTTCTATGTTTGGCTGCTCTTGCCAAGGAATGTGGAAGGGATGTCTTCACCTGAAGGAATGCTTGACCCTTTACATGGGTGTTTGCTGCCTCTTATTTATCTGATGCTTAGGCATGTTCTGGGACTGATAACAGAAGTATTACAGAGTCTACAGGCTACAGCTGGTGTCTCCATGATCAGATTAAGAGATCTCCTTGTACAGGGTTGTCCTCGAAGAGAAAGGATGGAAGGATCCTTCCTAGCTTGATATTTGATTTCTGGAATAAAAAAAGGAAAACATCTGGTGGATCTAGAAGTTGCTGTGTGTTCCTCCTGGATAATGACACATCATACCTAGCATGGGTAGATATGATTCTTGGAAAAGAGTTGAGAATGTCATGGATGAAGGTTTCATAAAGAGTTGGCCTCAAGGACATTGGAAGATCCTAAAGGAAGGAGTGGTTATGTCAATATGATTGGCATATTCTGGCTGCTGGTCATCATGGTGGCCTGACACATGTTGTTCATGTTCATCTGTAAGTGATTCTAGGCCCCAAGCCTTTAATCCTAGGCTCCCATGAGTTTCTCTGATGGAAGGTGTTTTGATGCTTTCATATTGATGCCTATTGAACCCTAGGCTCTCCCCTAATGCCTCCATTCTTCCTTTGATGGCTTTCTACCCTCTTATGTGATGTCGTCGTATTGTTTCTGCCTCACCTTGATGCTTTTGATGCCCTCCTGGCTTGAGAATATGGCGAAAAGGTTTGAGGGATGTCTCATGACTGGCTTACCCTTTTGAGGAGCTCCTTGGTTCCTCTTCCCTTGATGATCTTACTTGAAGTTGATTTGGTTGAGCCTGCTCCCTATTACTTCCTGGTTATGTTTGATTGTATGAGGCCTCTCTGGCACTGTCTTAGACCTTTGCTTAATCTTGTTTTAATGCTTTACTCTCCTTGAGTCTCTCTATGGATATGCTGATACCTCTGCTTTTCTTGTTCTTGTTCACATTTAGAACATGCTTGAAAGGTTGAAGGAACTTGCAAATGATTTGATTTAGTGAAAGAATAGACTTGATTGATGATAATCTGATGACGCTAAAGCATGGCCAAGAGTAGATGGACTATCTAGCCTCTTGAAGGTTATAGAAGAATGATTCAAGGATGTTCACCAGAAAGTGCTCCTCTCCAAGGAAGTCTAGCATGAGAGCAGTTGATGACAATGGAATGGTATGTTTGAAGGTGTTTACAAGTCTTAACAATTACATATAGTTGTAAGGCTCTTACACACAGTTGGATATTTTTGAAGTTTTATCTAGCTTATATAACACAGTTTTTCTGCTACATTAGTTGATGCCCCTATTCCTTTACGCATTGATCCAAAGATAATTACATACATGTTACTTATTGAAGCATGCAACTCTCTGTCTTTTGGGTTTGTATGGTAGGTATCCTGATGATGAAGCAGGTGAAATACCAATGGCATTTATTGTGAGGAAGTCTGACATCAACCTCTCCGAAGAAGATGTAAAAAAATTTGTTGCAAATTAGGTAAATGAAACACACGGATATTTAGCGTGTGAACTTGCCTGCTCTCAACCTAAAACTTTGGTTTCTTTTGTTGGAGATCTGCTAATTTCCAAGTGAAAATATCTTTTGTGTGCAGGGTTCTCCATACAAGAGGATACGTCGAGTAGTGTTTGTCAATTCAATTCCCAAGTCCCCCACTGGAAAAATCTTAAGAAAAGATTTGATTCATGAAGCTTTGTCCACCTCCAGATTGTGACTCCCACAGAACAACCTTTAATCTTTGTGAAGCAATCATCTGCTAGTTTTTTATTTGAAGTTTGAACATCTTTTTTTTATTCAAACAACATATTTTAAAAGTGCGTGTCTAGCTGGTATAATCTCACAATGTTGGTTATAAGCATCGATCAATTCGTTTGATCTTTTGTGTCACTCAGGGTATAATGTTGTAATTGACTTCCTCGGCAGTTTAAGGTATAGATAATGGAAGAAAACTAAACATTTTATTATCATTTTCCTTTGCTTTATCATACTTGCTTTTGTCATTTGTCTACAGAACAACTAAACATATCTACAATCTTTGTTTACATCAATTCTTGGATATCTTCGTCATGACTTCTAGCATGCTATTGACAGATGAAACTTGCAGCACCCAGAGAGAGCATTTCTCTGGTTGGTGTGCAGAACTTGTAACATTTTGATCCTACTTGTGGTATTACAATCAAATATTCATGGACATAGAGAAAGTTATAAAGTTATGAATCTAGACTTGTTTAATTTTATGAAAAGTTGATTTTTATTGTGAGTTCATGACATTCATGAGGATTCAAACATTACTCTACAATTGTTGTTAGATAACCACCTTATTCAGTTATGCAGAAAAGCAGAAAGGAGTCAACTGGTATGACACATGATCAGCTGGCAACTGTTGTAGAGAAAACACGATTTCTAGAAGAATCATCTGATCACAAGCTTGTCTTGGAACATTTGACTTGGGTTTGTCATATAATCCCAATCACCTTTATTATAATTCATTGGAATTTGGTTGGCTTCGTTGCCTTCTGTGTCTATACTTGTGGTTTTGTATTGAGATTATTTGGGCTTGCTGTCAGTTTTTTCACTTCTGAGAATGCTTTGTTTTTGTTTTTCTCGAATTATGTCTTGAATTTTTTTTAAAAATCAATTCTTATTATACAATTTCAAGCTCTGTCATAACTCCTCACATAATTCTTTAAATGGTGCTAGATCATTGGAAGAGCACCTGCCATGCAGGAGGTTGGTGGTTCGATTCCACTGCACCCTACCATGAATTATTCAATGATTTGTTGATTTTTTTAATTAAATATTTTTATATTGATTTATTTTAATGGTGAGATATTTTTCTGGAGTCATTGTTTTATGTTGTCTTTAAAAAGACAATAGATAGGATTAAAGAGATTGTCTCCATAAAGACAATATGTCTTTAATTCCAACTATTGTCTTTGGAGAGACAAAAATGAAATTGTCTCAAGTTAAGACAATTTACCCAAAAATTGTCTTAAAAACCCCCTTTGTGTTGTAGTGCAACTATTGTCTCTGGAGAGACAAAAATGAAATTGTCTCTGTAGAGACAAAAATGCTTGTGCTATATATTGTCTTTATAGAGACAATATTTTAAGACAATTTAATTTTAAGACAATTTAATTTGAGACACCCGCTTAAAGACAATATTTAAGACAATACACAAGTTTTCTTTTGTCTCAAATTAAGAAAATTTACCTAAAAATTGTCTTAAATATTGTCTTAAAACCCCCCTTTATGTTGTAGTGTAAGAAAATTCTATATGTTCATAAATTGGAAAATCATTTATCGCTTCGGTTAGGGATTACCTCGGCATAAACCAAGTTGTTTCAACCCATTGAAAAGGGAAATAGAGCATAAAGGAACTCAAACAAAGCTACCACTCAAACAACAAAGGCCATCAACTGCCGCACGAGGTTGTTGGATTCATGATGACAAGAGAAAAGGCCATCAATTACCATAGGGGGTTGCTCTACGGTGAATCGAACTAAGAATAGATCAATTAATAGGGAAGCTCTCACTCAAAATTATATCCATCATTGATTATGAAGGGATAGAAATAGTGGCCCCATCAGTGGCACCTAATTTCGGGAGAGGAAAGTGGAAATATATCGAGGGTTAGAATGAAACTAAAGACAAAATTTCATGTTTTTTAGAGAATCGTATCTCTCTTCGATGACGGAGAAAAGAGACCAAATTTCCTCATTTCAATACACGGTTGACACAAATATTTTCCCTTAGATGGTAGCATAATGAAATATATTCAATCTCATTTTTTGTATTAGGGTCTCTCCCGCCTTCCAATAAATGAAATAACTAAAAAGGGGGTCACACAGTTAGCTGTATGTTGAGTAGCCCATTGCTCCACGCAAATATCCAGGAAATAGTTGTGTAGTAGTGTAGAAAGATGTGCTAACAATTTCATTGTCGATGACATAGTTTTCGGTGAAAAAAATTCACATCCTCCACAACTCCTTACCTGAGAATTTTCCAATCCACACAAATCCAACTTCAAAAGAATTATACAATAGGTAGCATAGAGCAGTACCTAACTCAACTCTTAAAAATTCAAATATTAAATCTGACTTAACTAACTGAGTAAAAAACTAAAAATATTAAATTTGGGAATATTGTTGACACAGATTATCTACTGTAGCAAGACAATTGGAAAATAGAGTCCTACGTAGAATCTGAAGATTTCTCAACAAGTTGACAAAATTGCTCCAAAATCTTTAAAATCCCAAGCATTAGCATTGTTGTGGGTGTGATTTTTGTTTTCACATTCTCATTATTTCGAAGAAGAAAAAAGAATATTAGCAGTGCGTATGAGACATCCTACAGTAGACTAAGTATCGATAAATAAGGATTTTCGAAGGAAATATGTCACTATTGATTAGGCTAGAGTAATCAAATGGTTAGAATCCTTTTGTAGATGAAGGGATTGGTTGGCTAGAGTAATCAAATGGTTAGAATCCTTTTTGTAGATGAAGGGATTGGTTGTGAATGCTTCAAGAGCTTTAGATTTAAGATTGAGGAGATTGAATCTGCAACACAATATTTCTTTGAAAAAAAATTTTGGGGAAAAAAACTATTATGCTTCTTACAAGGGGGTTATTGAGAGATGCCAGGTCTTTTGTGGTCATCAAAAGCACCAGTAAGATGAGTTTCAAGATGGAGGAATCAGAATTCCACCAGGGTATAAAGAATCTTTCGCATAATGAGGTTAAGAAGCTTTTGTTGTTCCAAAGGCAGAGGCGAGTGCTTTATTGTTTATGATTTTTCACGCAACGAAAATCTATTGTAGCTTCTCAATGCAAAAGATGGGGGGGTCTAATTTCCTTGTCCGTTTGCCTTTTTTTTTTTTCCCATATGTTAGTACGTTGATGAATCATACGCATTTTTCATTAACTAACACATTCACATAGCAGAAATGGTGTTACAAAAAGCACAATTTCATGCAGGAATGGTGCTACAGTAAGGAAAATTTCATTAGATAAAGTGTGTGGCTGGGAGTCCATTATAAGTGAAAATAATGTTAAATGTAGGTGGACATTGTATTGGCACAAGACAAAATTATTCTTCTCTTATTTTCAAAGTTGACGCTCAATTTATTCACTTCTAGCTTAGAAATTGGGTAACAGATCCAACCTCAATAGAGGCAAAGTTCAAGAGATTAGTTTCCTTCAGAAAAAACAATCAATCCTAATGATATTTCCCCTCTACTTCTTTCCTCAAACACCAAATTTACATAACAAAAATACTTTGTTCTAGGCTAGAACTAATCTGTTGATTCTAAGTGCATGAAACAGAGAGAAAAAATCATCCACCAAAAAGTGCTTTTAGGTCATGAATGGATTCATAGCCATTTGAGTATTGTCAAGAGGTGAACTAGAAATAATGTTGTTGCCCTTCGAATTATCCGTGAAAGAGAAGCAATGGAGTCTACACCAGATGAGGATGGGGTACTAGTTGTAGTTGATGTGCTATTTTTTCATAATAAAAATCTAACAAGTCAATTATGTTATCATCTACTCATAAATTACAACTTATTGGTCTACAGAAAAAAAAATCATTACTCTGAAAAAATTTAAGGGTGAATGGTCTCCTTGTCTAGACATTCAGAAGGCGGTAAATGGATGTAGTAAAATGACAATCATGCTCTTTACCCGAACATGCATGAAATGGGGACATATTATAAGTTGGCTTAGGAAAATGGAGATACGTTCCTTACCTCCTACTACGTTTCTTCAAATTTAGTAACAGGAAGTATATCCGTCATAAAGGTGATCATAAAAATTTTCTAAAAAATCAAAGTTCTCAGAATCATTCTAAACCAGAACGAAAAGATAGGTATTGTTTCCAGGAATCTAGTGCACTTCGTTTCGCTCAAAACGGGGTTTGTATGTGAATGTTAGAACATGTTTTCTGATTGACCAAACATGTGAATTTTCAAAAAAAAGTCAAATAGTGTCAGAGGCATCAATTTCTTGGTCACAAGTGGTTTTTCTCAAGCCAATGGGATGCTGACAAGTGTCGAATTATGGTTGGCACAAATTTGTAGGGTATGTGCAAGTTTACAGTTGGTTTTTGAAGAACCAATGGATTGCTGACATGTGGCTAGCCCGGAGGTTGCCACGTGCCCTGCCAAAGGATGATTTTTTTACTATGTTGGTTGAAATTTCATTTTAAATGGTTGCGAAAAAAAAATTATATGTTTCCTTAGTGGAGGTTGGGCTCGTCCCTGCGACGTCCCCCACACAAACGGAACGTTGTACCGTGATACTCATGCTTTGAGCCCTTACCACTATCGATTCCAACATACATTTATGTTTTAAAACTTTGCATAGCGGGGGTAAAGAACGCAATACCTCGGTCCACAGGACCACGTGCACAACCGTGGAGGATGCCAGACCATATGACGGAGGTTTAAGAAATTTAAAACGCATTTAATTAACCTTAAACCGGCTTAAATGTGTGTTAATCTGATTTTAATTTCCCATATGTTAAATGTGTGTTTAGTGCTAAAATATGGATTATCACAAATTAACCGCACTTATCCAATAATTAAACCATGTTTAATTCGATGGTGGAGTTGGTGGAGTACGCCATTTTTGGCGGGACTCCAAAATTGGTAGGATTAAGTGGATTTTCTCGAGTTTTAGTGGAGTTTTTCTTGGAAAAACGGAAGAAGCCATAACTTTGGCATAAATCCACCAAATTAGGCTAAAAAAGAGTCAATCCTACATGAATTGGATGCTCTGAGCATGATAGTGCATGTTGCAGCAGAAGAGGAGCACTTCTATAAGTGTCATTTTGATTTTTAAGATTAAAGAAGCCAAGGGCCACCAAGAGAGGAGGCCATGTCTAGATCACCTGAAGACTATTTGCAGAGCCAAAAAAAGGTACCAAGGTGTTTTTGAGTCTTCTAAATCCAATGGAGCAAGTTGGAAAGCCATTGGAGCATTGTAGATGCATGTAATCTGAGAATTAACCATTAATCCAAAGAGGGCCAAGCCATTGAAGTAGGTCCATGGAGATGTAGCCCAGGAGGGGTGAACTTCGTTATCAACTATTGTGTAATGTGTTTTCTATGTATTTAATTCTCTACAATACTTGATGTAATGAGTGTTTTAATGCTAATATAATTAATAAATTTCTCAAAATTAGCAGTGATTGGTGCGGGTATTAGCCTCAAACCACCTATAATAGGCTAATCAGCCCGCTTTTTCCTTGAAAAAGAAAGCTGATAAAAAAAAACTTAAATTAAAAAAACTTCACTCAACTATCAGGGGCTTCTCCTCTGCTGGTTATTTGTTATTCTTTTTCCTTTGGATCTTTTCATCTCATTAGTATTCCTTTGGATCTCGAGCTCACCTCGCACTCATCTTGCACTTACCTTGCGCTCACGTTGTTTCTCTATAGTCTTACACAAGCTCTAATAACATGACAAGAATTGAATGCGAAAATGTGGAGCGGTGATTGTTCTTCTCAATATTCAAAAATAGTTAAATAGATTACATTGTAAACATCAATAGCAAATGACTGGAGTAGAACTTGACTAAAATAAGGTAAAACTGAACTATTTACGACACCTAGTAGACAAGAGAATTAAATGTAATGATACCTAACATACAGTGAGATTAGTATCTCAACATCTCTGGAGATGTTTTATTTAATCAACTTTGTCTCTATAAATCCCGTTCTATATGTCTCTATAAATCCCGATGACAACTCTGTGGATTGTCATCGGGAACTGAGTTAACTGCATCTTATACACCGTAAATCCGCAATTCTAATTTTGGCAATAATTATCACTTTAGGTGGACCCTCTCCATTTACATCTATAGTCGCATATTCACTCAAGAAGCTCGTGAAATTGCCACCATTGTTAGATTTGGTATTTTGTGCATAGAAGCTAGGTCAAGAAGTTGTCGTCGTGCATCGATACACAAGAGAAGTGGTTCAAGATCTGACGCAGAGGGCGAAAATTGTGTTGCGTTGCAGCAATTTGATCTCCATAGGAAACAAAAAGAAATTCACAACAGAAAAATAAGTTACAACTCTCTCATTCCCTTAGGCCCTCCCATGATGGAGTTAAGCCCAAAAGGACTCTGATACCAACTAGAAAATTATATTGCATACTAAAACTATTTTTACACACAATTTATTCACAAATATTATACAATTATATATTTGGATTGAGATCTAGTAGATTCCAAAGATGAATAAGGAAGTTGAGATATTCTCTCAATATAATTGCAAACCAACTCTGAATTTATCATGTAATAATTTTCACTAAGTGATGGGAAAATACCATGGTAAATACCATAAGAAAATTATGTCTATTTTGACCATATATTACAAAAACACATATACATAATAAAAATAACAAAAATAATGTATTACGAAAACAAATATACATGATAAGGGTTAAAAAAATTAATTCTTATAAATAATTTCATGTAGTTAGGCCTAACTAAAAACCACTTTACATTCATTTTAATAGCAAATATATAAGCACCAACACAAGCCAAAGAGTTAAAATAAATCAAAACTAATACATAAAAAGTATCATTAAAATTATTAAAAACATCAAAATTTTCTAATTAAATATCCTAAAATATTATTTATAAATTTAAAATTTGAATGAACAATTAAAAATAAAAGATTACTTAGCATGTAATGGACGTCTCAAAATTTAGGTTTTCGTGCATTGGTGCGAATGCAGTGAACTAGGGTTTGAAAACGGCGAAGTTCCAGTAGATTTCGTTGAGATCGAATTGTAAGCAGCCAAAGCCGACTGGCCTCTCCATGGCTGCCTCCTCGGGAGGAGGGATGCCACCCTCCTACCGCAACATTGTTAGCGGCGACCACTCTCAGCGGCCATCCCAGTCAGAACCAGTTCAACAACAGACATCCCCAGTACTGGGAGCACCATGGCAAGCGAAGATGAAAGGAAATTGTTTGCCAAGGGCGGTTAAAAAACCAAGATTTGTCATTCCTGAGAAGAAATTGGACGAGTATCGCGGATATATGAATAATCATGCTCTAATCTGTAAGTTCATAGGTATTTGGCCTTCAGAAAAAGAATTACTGAAATGGATTCAAACAAAATGGTAGCCCAAAGGTCACATTGATCTAAAATTAGGGGCGAAAGGCTTTTTTACAGTTATTTTTTCCAATTTAGAAGATAAAGAACGCATTTTTGAGGGAGGGCCCTATTTTTACAGCAATGCAAGGCTTTTCCTCAGACAATGGGAGGAATGTTATAACCCTGAACAGGAGCAATTTCTGGCTGCTCCCGTTTGGGTTCGGCTTTTCGGGCTCCCCATAGATTTTTGGGACCCAGAAATTTTGGAAGGAATAGGAAATTCTTTAGGTTCTTTTGTTAAAATTTCAGAGTCCACTGCGCGTGGTCGATATACATCCTTCACAAGAATTTGTGTGTACATGAATATCTATGAACCCTTACGAAAAATGATAGATTTGGAATACCAGGGAAAAGTTTGGCAACAGCTTCTAGACTACGAGCATATCCCCTTTCGCTATCGACGATGCCATGAGTATGGGCATTTGTACAAATATTGTCCCTTAAATACCCCCCAGCAACAACCTTCCAATGTGAATAGCCCTGAGAAGTTACCACAAAAAGATGAGGAATGGTTTGTCACGGTCTCCAATAAAAAATGCCAAACGCGTTCTGTAAACCCTCGCCCAGGGCTGGCTACAAAACAAAACCCTCTTGGCTCAGCAACAATGGAAAACAGGTATGAGGTCTTACAAGACGAAGGCGAACCGGTAGTCTCAACCACTGCAATGGAGGAACAGATGGTAGGACATGCAGAGACCATACAGAAAAACCAATCTTCGAAGCGGAAAGCAGGACCGGAAGCGGAAGCATCTGAAGAGAGCCCGATGCAAGACCTTATTCCAATGGAGGTAGAACAATCCAAAGAATACTTGAGTGCAGAAGAGAAACTGTTGAAGCGCCTTTTGTTTGAATGGCGAAATCTTGATGACCGATTCATACCAGCCGACGACAAGAAATTGTATAAGGAAACTTTTGAGAATTTCCTTTCAGCCGAAGCCAAGAAAGAAACTCAAGAACAACCAGTAGGTAAAAAGGCACCTCCCCCTACAAAGCCAGCAAAAAAGAGAGGACGACCAACCTTGCAGGAATCAATACAGTTAGTTGGAGAAATGTTGATCAACACGGGCAAGATAATACCGTTAACAACAGTATTCCAACAACTACCCAAGAATCTTTAATGAAGGTACTCTCCTGGAACATCAGAGGTCTTAACAGCAGGGGTAAACAGATACATCTGAAAGAGAAATTGCAAGCAGAGAAACCTCAAGTCATGTTATTACAAGAAACAAAAGTTTCAGGACAGAAGCTGCAGTTAATAATGCAATCCCTAAAAATGCAGTATGAAGTAATGGCTATTGACTCGGTGGGCACCTCAGGAGGCATAGCTATACTATGGAAAGCAGCAGAGGTCAGTGCAGAAGGATGGATAGGCTGCCCCCGAATATTAACGGCCACCTTCCGGCAGATAGGCTCAGACACTAGAATTCTAATCTCAGTGGTTTATGGGCCTCCCATTCCAGGACAGAGAGCAGACTTTCTTCAAAGCATTCGAACTTTGAGTACAATGCATCATGAGAAGTATTGGCTACTAGGTGGGGATTTCAATATGATATTGAATCTCTTGGAAAAGAAGGGAGGGATACGAAGGGAAGATCCAGAAATGGCTCTTTTCCGCGAACTGCTAAATGACTTACATTTAGTAGACATCCCCACTGTTAATGGACATTACACCTGGAATAATCACAGGGGAGAGCGGCACCAGGTTGCTTCCAGGCTGGACTGATTTATAGCAATAGAAGAATTAGTGAGTTTGGACATTTACTACGAAGCTACTATTCTCCCAACTTTACGATCTGACCATTGGCCGATCAGACTGGAGATAGATGTGAAGGCAAGCTGCCTGAATCGACCTTTTCGGTTTGAGCTGTTTTGGTTACGAGACCCTGGCTTCATGGAAAAATTTAAACACTGGTGGAATTCAAATCTATTCAGGGGCTACAACAAAATGCATTCTTTCCAGCGAAGGTTGAAACAGTTAAAAATAGAAATAAAACGCTGGAACATTGAAGAATTTGGAAACATCCATCAGGACAAAATTCGCCTTAAAGAGAAAATGAAAGATATCCAGCAACAAATTATTCTTCACGGTAGAACAGAGGATTTGGCTCTGGAGGAAGGGCATACTCTCAGTGAACAAGAGGAGAGAAGAAAACAAGAAGAGATCAAGTGGAAGCAAAAATCCCGGGTCAATTGGCTGAAAGAAGGTGATCGTAACACAATTTTTTTTCATAAAGCTATGCTACAACACCGCCAGCATAACAGACTATTTTCACTTAAAGCAAAAAATGGTGAATGTTTAATTAAGCATGAAGAAATGGAGCAGGAATTGATGACACACTTCAAAGATATCCTAACAGAGCCTATCCCAAATAGGCTTGCAGATATACAAAAAATAACTCAGCACATCCCTTGGCTGATTACTAGAGAACAAAATTTGGCCCTGCTACGAGAAGTCAGTCTCCAGGAGGTAGAAGAGGTAGTCCTGCATCTCCCAAAGAACAAAGCCCCTGGACTAGATGGGTTTACAAGTGAATTTTTTAAAGCAGCCTGGACATTTATGGGACCTGATATTCAAGAGGTAGTTGAAGAATCCCGTAGGAATAAGAAAGTCTATCCAGATCTGAATTCAACTTTTCTTACGCTTATCCCTAAAAGCAAAGATGCAGATACTCCAGTGGGCTTTCGATCGATAGCTCTGTGTAATGTAATTTATAAAATTCTTTCCACGATCATGGTCAATTGCTTAAAGCCTTTGCTTCCCACTATAATCTCTCCAGAATAGACAGGCTTTGTCAAAGGAAGACAAATCCTCGATGGAATAGTGGTTGCCCAGGAAGCAATAAACTCTCTTACGAAAGACAAACAGAAAGGATTATTAATAAAACTGGATTTGTCTAAAGTGTATGATCGCATAAGTTGGCAGTATCTCATAGAAGTAATGAGCTCTTTTTGATTTGAAGACAGATGGCTCCAATGGGTCAAATATTTTATCTCCACACCACATTTTTCAATTTTGCTGAATGGTAGTCCCTCTGCTCCGTTCAACATATCGAAAGGCCTTAGGCAAGGAGATCCCCTCTCTCCATTCTTGTTTATAATTGAAGCAGAAGGTTTGGGAAGACTTATTAAGGCTCATTTAGCTGAAAGAAAGATCCAGGGCCTAAAAATGTGGGGACCTCACCTTCCTTTAAACCATCAACAATTCGTAGTTGATATCCTGCTGTTTTGCATGGCAACGCTAAAAGAATGCAAAGCGATCCTCAGAATCTTGGAAATCTTCATGGATGCGTCAGGTACTCAAATTAACAATGATAAATCTAATGTTTATTTCTTTAATTGCAATGTTGCAATGCAAAATTTTTTGGCAAGAACCTTAGGATTCTGAAAGGGATCCTTGCCTATGAAATATTTGGGAATGCATCTAAATTTAGGACCCATTAGACAAGCAGATTGGCAAGACATTCTTACAAGAGTGGAGAAAAGAATACAGAATTGGGCCTTCAAAGCCTTGAATGCCCCTGGGCGCCTCATCATGCTAAAATCGGTTCTTCAAGCCCTACCAGTATACCAACTATCTGGCAGAGCATGTCCGAAAGGAATTTTCTCCACATTGGTATGCATGTTCAAAAAAAATTTATGGCAAGGAGCACAGGAAAAAAGGAAATGGGCTCTTGTCTCGTGGGATAAACTACTCCAACTAAAGATAGCGGGAGGGATGAGCCTCCGAGACCCATTCATTTTGAATAATGTGCTAGGAGCTAAGCTATGGTGGTGCTGGATACTAGGAGGGCCGGATCTATGGAAAAACATCTGGCAAACCAAATATGCTATGCCACACACAATATCTGGCAGATTGAAGATAGATACAGTCCCAAAAGGCTCTTTAATCTGGAATTTTGCTGTCACAAACAGGCATTTAATTAGATCGCACATCTTTTGGGAGATTAGAGAAGGAGGTATAGCTCTATTTTGGGAAGACTCATGGCAACAAAGAGAAACTGTTTACTTGTTTAGACTTGGGGGAAATTTTACTATACACAAATACACCAACTCAGCGATTAGTGCAGCATTATTGGTGTCCAAATAATAATGATCTATGGAGAAAATGGAAAGATAAGAATGGGTTGGAGGCAGCCCCAGCCACGCAACAATGGGACAATTTCACCAAAGAGCTGACAACTAGGAAACTTAGACGAGTTGCAGGGCTAGATATATTGAGATGGGGATACACAATAAAAGGGCAGTTCACAATTAAAGAGGGATACTACATCCACTCCCAAAAAATTCAACATATTGCACGGTCGCTGTGGAAAAAAATATGGGCACAAAAACATTGTCCTAAAGTAGAATACTTCCTGTGGCTGTTAAGCCATCGCAGGATCCTCACTTGGGAGAACCTACAGAAAAGAGGTATGATAGGTCCTTCTTTTTGCGCTCTCTGCCATGCAGAGAGTGAAACGACTGAACACCTTCTCAATACTTGTCCTTTGGTGCAGCCGATCTGGAGGAACTTGGAGCTTTTGTTCCTCCAAACGGATAAAAACAATGATAGTATTGTTGAAACCATTAGTAACTGGAGGAAAGGACAGTATCACTGTCAAGTGATTAATAGAGCATGGACCCTCTCATTAGGTTTCCTCCTCTGGAGCATTTGGAAAGAAAGGAACCACAGAATCTTCCAAGACATAGCCCAACCAATGCAACACATCTGGCAACATTCTGTTGAAAACATTCGTGAAACAATCCTAGCTGAAAGATGGTCAGATGAAGACTGGCAGACGGTGGGGATAGAATCCCAGATTTTAGAGCAACTCAATTTAAAACCACAGATGCTTTATAAAGGACTCTGGAAATATAGACCCCCAGAGCAAACTATAGAGGAACACTGGTTGCCTCCTCAACCAGGCTTTGTCAAACTTAATTACGATGGAGCCTCCAAAGGTAATCCGGGACAAGCTGGAGCAGGCGGGATATTCCGTAACTCCCAAGGAGCAGTCTGCCGGTTCTATGCATTTGATTTGGGCCATGCCACAAACAATGAAGTTGAACTTATGGCGGTCAAGCAAGGAATCGTCATAGCTGTCAGAGAAAATTTCCAGAGAATTATTGTTGAAGGAGATTCAGCCATGGTAACCGGAGTTATCCAGAAACTCAAACAAGGTACACCTTGGGAGAAAATATCCCAAAGCTGGAGAACAGTAGCACTCATTGAAGAAGTAAGTAAATTGCTCAAATAGATTCAGTATTTAATCCCCAGCCACATCAAAAGAAAAGGAAATGCTGCAGTGGATTACTTGGCCAATTGGGGATGTCAAAATACAGAGCGATCCATCGACGCTCGTTCTAATGATGCAATCTGGGATGTAGAGCTACACTCTCTTCAGCTGATTTTGAATAAAGACCTCCAACCCCCCGATCGGGGTGAACACCTGGCACAAAGGACAGATCATGGCAACATGACGCTCCGCCACCCTTCAGAAAATTAAGATTCATGATGAACAACCGCCATACTCGATCAATGGTATGGGTGTTCACTTACGGTGAAATGATCATGCAGCGATCCGGCCAGGTTGGCCTGTTAGCGCCCGGAACAGAAGTTTGGTTTAAGGTAAGACACCGCCCTCCCTCATCCCAAATGCTCATGCAAAGCTTGTTGCATGCACGGGCTTGGGAGACGAAGAGGAGGTGTGCAACTCCTTCTGTCAATTTCGCTACTCTGGCAGGGTATGTATTGGTCTCTATCCTCATTTTTATGATGTATATAACTCAAATTGGGACCTGGCTTGAATATTGTCGGTTTGTTGGGGATTCACTCTCATTTTTCTAGTCGTTTACCCCACCTCAAAACCCTGTTCACCCCTGTTTTAGAGACCCATGTTTATCTTTTATTCTCTGCATCTTTAATGTTATAACCACAGATAATCATAGTTTAAGGGAAGCTTCGTATGAGATGCGCCTTGATGTTATAATGGGTCTGCAAAGTTCTGATTCTTGTTGGGTTAGAATCTGGGTGCCTACCGGATGCTCTCTTACTCCCATACCTCATTGTAGTTGTGCTCAAATCTATATTCAAGCGCCCAATATGCAGGCTCTCTTTCACTACAATGCCCCTAAGTTCTCTGTTCACAATTCCTGTATCTCTCTTAAAATTGCCCTAAGTCTTTATTCTCTTTTTTGCTTGTTATCTGTTTGGACTTTTGAAATGCATGTAATCAAGGCTTTGTGGCGGAAGATGACCCAGGTTACTATGATTCACTCCAGCTGTGGCTCTAGGGATAGCATTAATAAGTTAATTCCAAATCCTAGGAGTCGCTCTCAGTCGAAATCTATAAAAGAAATTTGTGAAGAAAATGAAAACAAAGGGTCCATCTGTATTATGGTTATTACTTGTCTGTATGTTCTCCTGAATAGGAACATTTTCATCATGGGGAAACGCTGCCTGCACTCTGAAACAGCCAAGGGTAAACAGAAGATTCAACAGGAACAGGTGCCAAAGAAATGAGGAAGAAGAACTAACCAGGAGCATTTAGAAAATCTTGTAGTTAACTACATTTTAGGCAATTCCTCTCCAACCCTTAATCAAATTCGTGGTTGGGAAAGAGATCTTCAGATGGACCCTGAAGACAACGAAGCTGAAGCAGAAATTCTCGATTTCATATAGGACCCTGGAAACACCAGAGGGCGCCTTACCTTATTTAACCAAACCATCCATACTTATTGGTTGGTGAAATGTATTCTGGCAAAAGCAATACAAAGTGTTCATCCTCCAGAGTTCAAAGTCTAGCCAAAGACAGAACTGTATCTCAAAGATCTGTTGGAGAATATTGAAAGTCATCTGCAGCATATTAAAATTACCCAATATCAAGCAACTAACCGCATTCAGAGAATGGATTATAGGATGGGATGTATGGAGAAGCTGCTCCAGCAGATGCAACAGGTTGACATGCCTGGGTCTCATGCCAAGGACCCAGCCCCAGTTTCCTCTTTAGATGGCTAGTTTTTATAGTATTCTGTTTTATGGTTTTTTTGGAAGCATGTGAACTTATTCTATGTTATATGCTTGAACATATTGCAATAGTAGGTCAGTTAGCTAATGCGATGTATAGAAGGAAGAGACAATTTCAATTTTGGAAAGCTTTCAATGCACTCAGATGGCCAACAGACCTGGTTTCCTATGGGCAGGTTGAGGCCATAGTATGAATATTATATCGTAGCCTGTCCTTCAATTATAAATAGAAAATATAAAGGTCCCACCCAATTTACAAAAGAAAAAGAAAAAGATTACTTAGCATAAAAGAAATAAAACACATCAATAATCAAATTAATAATAGTATAAATGACTCGAAAACAAATTTCTGTTGCGCCGGGAGGGGCCTCAAGCAGGGTTGTGCACAATCTCCCCTCCTCTTGATACTTGTTATGGATGCTTTTAGACTAAACATTAAACATGTTGTTGAATCGAGTGATTTTAGAGGCATCCATACTACTAGACAGAGGGACATCTCTCACAACTTCTTCATAGATGATGCCCTTCTCTCTGGACTCCTGATCAAAAGTTGCTGGTGGGTTTTAAATAATATCTTCAGGATTTTTTGTGAAGCATCTGGTATGAAGGCCAATAGTGGTAATTCCTGCATATACCACTCAGAGGGCACAACAGAAACTATGGATTACATCGGTAACGTGTTCGAATTTCGTCTATCCCAACTAGAGGATGGGATTATTTACCTTGGCTTTCATCTGAAAGTTAATAGATATCTTGCATCTAACTGGTCATGGTTATTGGAACAATATAAGAAAATAATTAAGGTATGGTCAAGTAAATGGTTGAATAAGGGAGGCAGGCTCGTCCTTAAATAGGCAGTTCTCCAATAGCTCACTATATATTGGGCACATTTATACAAAATTCTAATGAGGATAATCAACAACATGCGTAGCTTCATGGCAGAATTCATTTGGAATTGTGGACTAGGAAAAGGATCATATCACTTAGCCAAATGGGAAATGATAGATAGGCCTAAAGAATTAGGCAGCTCGAGGGTTATGGATCTAGTAACTTTTGGAAAGGCCCTTATGATGAAGTCTCTTTGGAGAAGCATCCACACACCGGGGTGTGGAAGGATATTATGGACTATAAATATTTCAAAAACATGTCGATGGAGGATTTATACTTGGAGGAGGTCATACAATAGAGCAAGGGATCACCTATGTGGAATAGATTAATTGAAATTTGGCCAATTTTTAAGGAAAACCTAAGGTGGAGCTTTGGAAATGGAGGACGGATTCTCATTGGCGATCCATGCCTTGGATGTTTACCAGATAATAGAAAAATCAGTAGGGATCTGATTGCGTTCCTTCACGAAAAATGATTTTTATTTTTGAGTTAATTTTTTTATTGGTGAGAGGAAATTCCGATATGAAACTCAACTAGAAAACTGAGGATTTGAGACTCTTTAAGGAAAGAATGGAATACATATTGTGAGAGTTTAAGAAGTATGGGAATGATCAAAACAAGAAGAGAGGATCGGGTCAACTAGGGAGGATTGTTACAGAAAGGTCAGATAGAGATCCGTGAAACTTATAGACATGATGAAGAAGATGGTGGGACTGGAATGGGTTTGATGGTTCCAGGGACTATGGAAACTAAAAGTCCAATCTAAAATGATCATTTTCTATTGGATGGTTTGGAAAGAAAAGAAAATCACATGGAAAATTTTACAGAAAAGGGGCATAAATGGGCCTGGGATATGTCGTCACGGCATGAGTGCGAATGAAAATAGCACTCATCTCTTTTATGATTGTATTTTTGCTAGGGAAGTCCTTCAAATGATCCGTAATCTATTCCACATTGACTTCTATACATAGGATAGTACAGAGAAATGTTATGCTTGGTGGGGGTGGGAAGGCATGGGAAATTCTTTAGGAACATTCCCATCATCTACCACTAGTTCATGTGGTGTAGTAGGAATAGGTGGCTCTGATGAAAAACCAAGTAATCTGTACATGGTCAGTAATCAGATTATGCAACTCTGGGGTAATATGAAGTTTAAGCAGAAAACACCCAGGGATCATTCCTTGAGAAATCATCCACTTGAAATACACTACCCAGTAGGAATTTTTGAAAAGGCAACACAAAATTTTAAATGTGGATGCAGAGCGTGGTTGATGCTCACCCCAACATGGCACTACAAAATCCATTGGTCAGGTGGACAAGGCACCAATATGAGGGCGGAGACTCTGGAACTTTGGGAACTATTGTGGTTTTCTCAACATCTCTACCTTGATTTACTATCTATATATTGTGATTCGTTGGTCCTCATAGATCATCTCAACAAAGGCATCAAGCTGAATCCAAGCTATCTAGAGGCATGGAAGGAAAGGATTAAGGTGTTGCGTAAAAAATTCTCTTCCATATCCTTCTCCAACATCTACAGAGAAAATAATTCGGAGGCAGATCGACTATCAAAGAAGGGGTTGTCCGGGATATATGAAGAAATGCACTATCAGCTGGTTGAAGCCACAGGTCAAGAAGTGAAAGGAATGGCTATATTTTCCTAATCATTTGTTTTTTTATTCAGGTTTTGGGATGGATTATGGGAAAGTTCCTCTCGGGTTTGGATTGCACTTCGGTTTATGTCCAGTATTCAAAAACTCCAAGAGGTGACCAAAAAATGGACATCCCACTATGGAGAAACTAATTGACAAATCCGATTAAAGGACCTGACAATGAGACTGAAGATAATCACACAACATTGCAGACATGGCATTTCGAACACAGGAAACAAAGACTCTCTGTATATTTAACAGAAAAAGAAAGGCCAGGAACATTTTCTCTCCTATGGGTCACTTTCATATTTTGTGGAGACCTGTCACTGTAACTTTGTCATGGATCAATGATCCTTAATGGAGAAAATTTTGGTTACTGGTAAAACAATGGTCGTCGTCAAAAATAATTTTCAAACAACAAGGGCACAAGCATGGACAAGGAAGATGTAATTTCGGTTTTGGTATTGAGTTCCTTTAGACTGATTCAATATTTATCTTTTTATAAAAAAAAATGAACTATGATGTACTTTTGAAAAAGAAAATATCTAATAAGTGTACTGGTATACTATATAAACCCGTTATTTTTTCTATTGAAAAAAATAAGAAATCGCTTATCCTTTAGCCAAAAATAACGAACACTACACTCCGCTTAGTGAGTGAATCGAAGGTGAATTTATTCTTTAAAAAACCTACAATTCTTTAAAGTAATATTGACGGCGTTGTCTTGGGAGCGACAAACTTGGGCAGCCAAAAATGTGGGAATTTTTTTTTTTTTTTTCCTTCACAAATTAAAAATTTTGTAGTAGTAATGTTTAATTACGCCGATAGGCGTAACCCCCTATCGGAAGGAGCATGTTTTGTGATTAGGCTAATTAATTTTTTTGATCTGATGGTTAGGATTGGAAGATGCCAGTATATTTTGGTCGTCGCCACTAAATCGATGGATGAAATCTACCCCACTAACTTCCTTGCATATATAAATCACGTGTTTAAACCGTACTTAAATTAATTTTTTACAAATCTGGATTAAAAATTTACTGTGTCATTTGCTGACCGCCACCTATCAAATTAAGAAATCCTCCCATCCCATAACCACCACGTTGATGGGCACGTTGCTGATTACTCCGACGTGTGGGGATCTCCCAACCATGTTGATGGGCACGTTGCTCATTACAAGACTGCTTGTCTCTTCGTAGACATGTGGCGATGGGACATGTGGCGATGGAAGGGAATTTAACAGTTGCATGAAATGGGGAGTGGGATGAGAAGCGCAATGCTCATGCATTGTCGTTCCATTGTAGCAGTTTTGCCGCTTGGAGGCGATCCGCCATGGTATGGTGGTGGGAAAGTCGGAGCGCAATGCTCATGCAATAAGCATTGTGCCGAGGGCTTCTTTTCGCTTCCAGTAGAAGAGAAGATTATGTATGCCATACATGCAGGGCAGTTTGTAGGATATGGAAATGGGAATTTTATCAACGATGACCCCTTGATGGACTGGAGAGAACGGATAACATAATCCTAATTTTTTTTGAAATTATGGCCGGCTGAACGAAAATCGCTATCGGTTGTGTGTTTATTAAAAAAAATATTCAAGGGACATGGTCCTAAGCTTGATCGAAATGATTGTTGTTGAATAAGAATCGTTCTCAGTTACGTCTTTAGAATCGTAAGGATTATGTTGAATAATGACTGAACTCTAAAGATTGCCTTCAACAACCCCAAATTTTGAAACCCTAAAGATAGACTTCAACAAATCCAAATTTCTGAAACCCTTGTATGCAACATATGAATCCAACGCTGCCATAGCAAAGGTATATATACAGATATGTATACATACATGTAACAAAGCAGGCAGGGTGTACAAAAAAAAGGAGACAAACGTTACAGCGAAAGGTAGAACGGAAAGTGATAATGGGATGCACGCCTTGCTGTGTCGGTCACAGTGCACAGAAAAGAGGTCCCTGAACGGCCGAAGAGGACCAGAAGCTCATCAATTATCTTCAACACCATGGCTGCACCAAGTGGCACACCCTTCCAAAGCTTGCAGGTATTGATCTCTTGTATTGTAATTCATTATCATTTCTCTTCGACTCTTCTGAATACTTGGGATTGTGGAGTTTTGTAGGTGGTACAGACGAACTCACAGGAGATTTTCTGTGCGTTGTGAGTACTGCAGGTTTATCGAGATGTGGAAAAAGCTGTAGGCTGAGATGGAACAACTACCTGCGACCTGACATCAAGCGTGGAACCTTCTCCATTCATGAGGATCTCGCTATAATTCACCTTCATGCAATTCTTGGAAACAGGTAATACCTTTATCTTCAATTTTATGTTGTTTAGACCTTAATTAGTTACGTCTTTAGAATCGTAAGGATTATGTTGAATACTGACTGAACTCTAAAGATTGCCTTCAACAACCCCAAATTTTGAAACCCTAAAGATAGACTTCAACAAATCCAAATTTCTGAAACCCTTGTATGCAACATATGAATCCAATGCTGCCATAGCAAATGTATATATACAGATATGTATACATACATGTAACAAAGCAGGCAGGGTGTACAAAAAAAAGGAGACAAACGTTACAGCGAAAGGTAGAACGGAAAGTGATAATGGGACGCACGCCTTGCTATGTTGGTCACAGTGCGCAGAAAAGAGGTCCTTGGACAACCGAAGAGGACCAAAAGCTCATCAATTATCTTCAACACCATGGCTGCACCAAGTGGTGCACCCTTCCAAAGCTTGCAGGTATTGATCTCTTGTATTGTAATTCATTATCATTTCTCTTCGACTTTTCTGAATACTTGGGATTGTGGAGTTTTGTAGGTGGTACAGACGAACTCACGGGAGATTTTTCTGTGCGCTGTGAGTACTGCAGGTTTATCGAGATGTGGAAAAAGTTGTAGGCTGAGATGGAACAACTACCTGCGACCTGACATCAAGCGTGGAACCTTCTCCATTCATGAGGATCTCGCTATAATTCACCTTCATGCAATTCTTGGAAACAAGTAATACCTTCATTTTCAATTTTATGTTGTTTAGACCTTCATTAGTCACTATTAGAGGTTGCGTTTCATTGCTATTAATGAAACATTTCAGTTATACTGTTTAAGGCTTCTTTTCATTGCCAACGATGAAGGAAACATGTAAATATTATTCAAAATGAAATTGAGTCCGGATGATGGCAAGACACATTTTATAATAGTTGATGAAGGTAAGTGGTGGGTAAAAACTGTGAAGTGTAAATGTATTAAAATGCTATTCATTTAGAAAATGGCCCAGGGCTGTTGGGCTGCATAAATGGAATTAATTTGGGGCTGTCATTCATTTTATAAATGTACACTTCACTTTTAATGGTGGTTTAATGGTGTCTGGATGAGGTGTGAATATCAAGTTCCACCTTTAACTCCCACCGGTTTTGAGGGATTGGATTAAAGGTGAAGGTGCTCCTATGCATAGCATATGCAATGTGGGTCCAAATGAAGATCACTTTGCTGCACTACACTGTTCCTTTAAATGCATCTTCACCTTTTGTAAGGATGGTTATTGAGTGATTTAATGATGTAATTTTTTAACCATTCAAAACAAAGTAGAGATGGATGGTAAATGCTAAACTTTAAATGCATCTTCCATTTTTGTAAAAATGGGTATTGGGTGATTGGATAATCTAATTGTTTAACGATTCATACATTTCATAAATTTTATAAAATGGGTGGTAAATGCCTAAACAAAGTATAGATGGGTGGTAAATGTTAAAACAAAATATAGATGAAGTTAAAGACTTTATTTATACTGAAATGATTTTAAATGAGAAAGGGAAGCAGAGATGAAGTTAAATTACTAGGTTGATAAATGAGTTTATTGAAATGATTTTAAATGAGAAAAGGAAACAAAGATGAAGTTAAATTACTAGGTTGATAAATGAGTTTATATTAAAAAGAAAAGTTAGATTTTAAAGTTTTTTTTAATATATATTAGGTGGTGTTTAAGGTTTAAAAAATATATATATATTTTTTAATTATAGTTTAATGAATAATAAATGATTATGATTTAGTTTGTTAAGTTAATAACATTTTATAAATATATTTTTTAATTATTTTAGTAATCAAAATCTTGAAATTGTAACAATGAGTTTTTATTTTTTACTTATATTATTAACAATTTAATTTACATAAACCATTTAACTCACATAACAATATTAGTTTTTATATATATGTCCATAGTATTACATTTTTACTTGCAATGTAGTATAATGATTTAATAAAATATATTTTTTAATTTTTTATTAAATATGAATAATTATAAAATATTATAATTACATATTAATTTAGGAAACCTAATAAGAAAATACTCATATCAATTTAGAAAATATAATGGAAATAGACTCATAATTGAGAGTGACACCAGTTTAGAAAACATAATAGAAACAAACTTCCCTAAGTAAAAAGAATCACAACTCAAACAAGTAAGAACTACTTTTTCCAGCACCAAGCCAGGATCTCTTGGTGAATGTCAAGGAATTTTGAGGTTTACCGGATCCATGAAAACTGTGTCCGGCGCTTCAATTTTGTGGCTCTCAAAATGTATTTTTTTTTATTAGATAGACCCTGTTTTGATTCCACATACCACAGTGAATGATTTGAACGACTTTTCTCAATATCAACAACGAATAAAAATATTTCATTCTGGCTATAATTTGGGAGCATAAAATTTGTTAGGGTTGTTGATCCCGGTGCATTGTACGTCACAGGTCCAAACTGGTGTCGTTTTCAACAATATTTAGTTTATTTTTATTTGTTAAAATAAAAATCAGAAATTCTAAAATTCTAAAACGCAAAATAAAAAAATTAAAAATATATTACAACTTTAAAAGTCACGGGAAAATTTAAAGCTTGTTAAATATTTTTAAATTACTAGATAAAAAAGTTAAAATAATTTAAATTTTAAAAGAAAATAAAAAACTTGTTAAATTTTTAAAAAAATAAATAAATAATATTATATTAAAATTAAAAGCACAAAAGAAAATTATTTAATTTATTTTTATTTGTTAAAATAAAAATCACAAATTCAAAATTTATAAAACACAAAATAAAAAAATTAAAAATATATAAAAACTTTAAAAGTTATAACTTTAAAAATGACAAAAAAAAATTAGCACAAATTCAAAAATTATAAAACACAAAATTAAAAAATTAAAAAATATTATAACTTTAAAAGTTATAACTTTAAAAAGAGAAAAAATTAGTAAAATAAAAAAGTTAAAATAATTTAAATTTTAAAAGTCACGGGAAAATTTAAAACTTGTTAAACCTTTTTAAATTACTAAAATAAAAAATTTCAAATAATTTTAAAAGTCACCGAAAAATAAATAAACTATATTATATTAAAATTTAAAAACAATAAAAAAAATAAAATGTATTAAAATTTAAAGTAAAAAACAAATTATTTAATTTAATTTTTATTTTTTAAAATGAAAATCACAAATTCAAAAATTATAAAACACAAAATTTATAAAACTCAAAATTAAAAAATTAAGAATATATTAAAATTTTAAAAGTTATAACTTTAAAAATGACAAAAAAAATTAGCACAAATTCAAAAATTAAAAAAACACAAAATTAAAAAATAAAAAATATATTATAACTTTGGTTATAACTTTAAAAATGACAAAAAAATCTACTAAAATAAAAAAGTTAAAATAATTTAAATTTTAAGTTAGTTGGTCCAATGTCGCATTGTGACAACAATTGTGTCAATGTTTAAATCAATTCCCTTGGGTTCACCAATTACTTTGGTTTTTAATTTTTTGGGTAATGGTTGTCCCTTGGGTTCACCAATTCCTTTGGTTTATAATATTAAAGCCTTGGGTTTATTAGTTTTTTTTATTTATAATATCAATAATCGATCAATTTCATCCATGATCAAATGGCAGCTTCTCACAAACATTGTATCAATATGGAAATCACCCATGCCCAACCATGGTCATACTTGGTCCAACGTCGCATTGTGACAACAATTGTCTCAATGTTTAAATCAATTCCCTTGGGTTCACCAATTCCTTTGGTTTATAATATTAAACACTTGGGTTTATTAGTTTTTTTGGTTTATAATATGAATAATCAATCAATGTCATCCATGATCAAATGACACATTTTGACAATTGTCTCAATATGAAAAGGACCCATGGCCAACCATGGTCATAGTTGGTCTAATGTTGCATTGTGACAACAATTGTCTCAATGTTTAAATCAATTCCCTTGGGTTCACCAATTCCTTTTGGTTTATAATTTATTGGGTAATGGTTGTCCCTTGGGTTCACCAATTCCTTTAGTTTATAATATTAAACCTCGTTTATTATTATCTTTGGTTTATAATATGAATAATCGATCAATATCATCCATGATCAAATGCCACATTGTGACAAGCATTGTCTCAGTATGAAAATCGCCCATGGCCAGCCATGGTCATAGTTGGTTCAATGTCGCATTTTGACAACAATTGTCTCAATGTTTAAATCAATTCCCTTGGGTTCACCAATTCCTTTGGTTTATAATTTTTTCGGTAATGGTTGTCCCTTGGGTTCACCAATTCCTTTGGTTTATAATATTCAACCCTTGGGTTTATTAGATTTTTTAGTTTATAATATGAATAATCGATCAATGTCATCCATGATCAAATGTCACATTCTGACAAACATTGTATCAATATGAAAATCACCCATGGCCAACCATGGTCATACTTGGTCCAACGTCGCATTGTGACAACAATTGTCTCAATGTTTAAATCAATGCCCTTGGGTTCACCAATTCCTTTGGTTTATAATTTTTTGGGTAGTGATCTTCCCTTGGGTTCACCACTTTCTTTGGTTTATAATATTAAACCCTTGGGTTTATTAGTTCAATGTAATCCATGATCAAATGTCACATTCTGACAAACATTGTCTCAATATGAAAATCACCCATGGTCAATTCCCTTGGGTTCACCAATTCCTTTGGTTTATAATTTGTTGGGTAATGGTTTTCCCTTGGGTTCACCAATTCCTTTGGTTTATAATATTAAACCCTTGGGTTTATTAGTTCTTTTGGTTTATAATATGAATAATCGATCAATGTCATCCATCATCAAATTGTCTGAATATGAAATCAGCCATGGCCAACCATGGTCATACTTTGTCCAACGTCACATTCTGACAACAATTGTCTCAATGTTTAAATGAATTCCCTTGGGTTCACCAATTCCTTTGGTTTATAATTTGTTGGGTAATGGTTTTCCCTTGGGTTCACCAATTCCTTTGGTTTATAATATTAAAGCCTTGGGTTTATCAGTTCGTTTGGTTTATAATATGAATAATCGATCAATGTCAGCCACGATCAAATGTCACATTCTGACAAACATTGTCTCAATATGAATATCACCCATGGCCAACCATGGTCATAGTTGGTCGAACATCGCATTGTGACAACAATTGTCTGAATATTTAAATCAATTCCCTTGGGTACACCAATTCCTTTGGTTTATAATATTAAACCCTTGGGGTTATTAGTTCTTTTGGTTTATAATATGAATAATTAATCAATGTCATCCACGATCAAATGTCTCATTGTGAGAACAATTATCTCAATGTTTAAATCAATCCCCTTGGGTTCACCAATTCCTTTGGTTTATAATATTAAACGCTTGGGTTTATTAGTTCTTTTGGTTTATAATATGAATAATCGATCAATGTCATCCATGATCAAATGTCGCATTGTAAGAACAATTGTCTCAATGTTTAAATCAATCCCCTTGGGTTCACCAATTCCTTTGGTTTATAATATTAAACCCTTGGGTTTATTAGTTCTTTAGGTTTATAATATGAATAATCGATCAATGTCCTCCATCATCAAATTTTTTGAATATGAAATCAGCCATGGCCAACCATGGTCATACTTGGTCCAACGTCGCATTCTGACAACAATTGTCTTAATGTTTAAATGAATTCCCTTGGGTTCACCAATTCCTTTGGTTTATAATTTGTTGGGTAATGGTTTTCTCTTGGGTTCACCAATTCCTTTGGTTTATAATATTAAACCCTTTGGTTTATTAGTTCTTTTGGTTTATAATATGAATAATCGATCAATGTCATCCATGATCAAATGTCGCATTGTAAGAACAATTGTCTCAATGTTTAAATCAATCCCCTTGGGTTCACCAATTCCTTTGGTTTATAATATGAATAATCGATCAATGTCCTCCATCATCAAATTGTCTGAATATGAAGTCAGCCATGGCCAACCATGGTCATACTTGGTCCAACGTTGCATTATGACAACAATTGTCTCAATGTTTAAATGAATTCCCTTGGGTTCACCAATTCCTTTGGTTTATAATATTAAACCCTTGGGTTTATCAGTTCTTTTGGTTTATAATATGAATAATCAATCAATGGCATCCACGATCAAATGTCACATTCTGACAAACATTGTCTCAATATGAATATTACCCATGGCCAACCATGGTCATAGTTGGTCGAATGTCGCATTGTGACAACAATTGTCTGAATATTTAAATCAATTGTCTTGGGTTCACCAATTCCTTTGGTTTATAATATTAAACTCTTGGGGTTATTAGTTATTTTGGTTTATAATATGAATAATCGATCAATGTCATCCATGATCAAATGTCGCATTGTGAGAACAATTTTCTCAATGTTTAAATCAATCCCCTTGGGTTCACCAATTCCTTTGGTTTATAATATTAAACCCTTGGGTTTATTAGTTCTTTTGGTTTATAATATGAATAATCGATCAATGTCATCCATCATCAAATGTCACATTCTGACAAATATTGTCTCAATATGAAAATCACTCATGGCCAACCATGGTCATAGTTGGTCGAACGTCGCATTGTGACAACAATTGTCTCAATGTTTAAATCAATTCCCCTGGGTTCACCAATTCCTTTTCTTTATAATATTAAACCCTTGGGTTTATTAGTTCTTTTGGTTTATAATATGAATAATCGATCAATGTCATCCATCATCAAATTGTCTGATTATGAAATCAGCCATGGCCAACCATGGTCATACTTGGTCCAACGTCGCATTGTGACAGCAATTGTCTCAATGTTTAAATGAATTCCCTTGGGTTCACCAATTCCTTTGATTTATAATTTATTGGGTAATGGTTTTCCCTTGGGTTCACCAATTCCTTTGGTTTATAATATTAAACCCTTTGGTTTATTAGTTTTTTTGGTTTATGATATGAATAATTGATCAATGTCATCCATGATCAAATGTCACATTCTGACAAACATTGTATCAATATGAAAATCACCCATGGCCAACCATGGTCATACTTGGCCCAACGTCGCATTGCGACAACAATTGTCACAATGTTTAAATCAATTCCCTTGGGTTCACCAATTCCTTTTGGTTTATAATTTTTTGGGTAATGGTTGTCCCTTGGGTTCACCAATTCCTTTGGTTTATAATATGAATAATCGATCAATGTCATCCATGATCAAATGACACATTATGAAAAACATTGTCTCAATATGAAAATCACCCATGGTCAACCATGGTCATAGTTGGTCCAACGTCGCATTGTGACAACAATTGTCTCAATGTTTAAATCAATTCCCTTGGGTTCACTAATTCCTTTTGGTTTATAATTTGTTGGGTAATGGTTGTCCCTTGGGTTCACCAATTCCTTTGGTTTATAATATTAAACCCCTGTGTTTATTAGTTCTTTTGGTTTATAATATGAATAATTGATCAATGTCATCCATGATCAAATGTGACATTCTGACAAATATTGTCTCAATATGAAAATCTCCCATGGCCAACCCTGCTCATAGTTGGTCCAATGTCGCATTGTGACAACAATTCTCTCAATGTTTAAATCAATTCCCTTGGGTTCACCGATTTCTTTTGGTTTATAATTTGTTGGGTGATGGTTGTCCCTTGGGTTCACCAATTCCTTTGGTTTATAATATTAAACCCTTGGGTTTATTAGTTCTTTTGGTTTATAATATGAATAATCGATCAATGTCATCCATGATCAAATGTCACGTTCTGACAAAGATTGTCTCAATATGAAAATCACCCATGGCCAACCTTGGTCATAGTTGGTCCAACGTCGCATTGTGACAACAATTGTCTCAATGTTTAAATCAATTCCCTTGGGTTCACCAATTGATTTGGTTTATAGTATTAAATTGTTGGGTTTATAATGTTAATCACACATTTGGTTTATTACTCTCTTGAGTTTAAAATACTATTTCTCAGGGTTTGTTAATTTCTTAGATTTTTCAGTTTAAAATATTAAATCTTAGCGTTTATTAATCTTTATTGTTTATAATATTCATCCGTTAGGTTTATGATATTTATCCCTTGGGTTCGCTGATTCCTTTGCTTTATAACATTAAACCCTTGGGTCGATTAGTTCTTTTGGTTTATAATGTTAATAATCTCGTTTGTTTATTAATATCTTATGTTTAAAATATTGATTCTTATGGATTATTAATTTATTAGGTTTTTTAGTTTAAAATATAAATTCTTATGGTTTATTAATCTCTTGTGTTTTTAATATTGATCTCTTATGTTTATAATATTTATCCCTTGGGTTCACCAATTCCTATGGTTTATAATATTTAAACCTTTGGTTTATGATGACATTGGGTTTGTATTATTAATTATCCCTTGGGTTTATTAATATCTTCACTTTAAAATATTAATTGTTAGAGTTTATTAATCTCTTAGGTTTTTTGTTTTTAAATATTGTTTCATATGGTTTATTACTCTCTTGAGTTTAATATTATTAATATATTAATATATATTATAAATAAATATTCAAATATTTATTAATAATAATTATTAATAATATTATAATATTATTAATATATAATATATATTATTATAATATTATTATAATATTATTAGTTCTTTTGGTTTATTAATAATATAACCATCTATGATATTAATATATAAATAAATATTAAAATATTAAATATTATTTTTATTATTTTATATTAATAAATATTATATATATTTCAAGTTAATTTATAGTATGTATATAGTAAATATTATTAAAATATTAATAAATATTTAATATATATTATTAATACTTATTACAATATTAAAAATATATATAAAATACTTTTGTATATATTAATAATATTATAATATTACTAATATTCATTATAAATAAATATTCAAATATTTATTAATAATGATTATTTGTAATATTATAATATTAATAATATATATTAATAATATTTTAATATTTTAATATTTATTTAGTAATATTAATAATATTATAATATTACTAATAATCATTATAAATAAATATTCAAATATTTATCAATAATGATTATTAGTAATATTATAATATTATTAATAAATATTCAAATATTTATTAATAATGATTATTACTAATATTATAATATTATTAATAATATTATAATATTCTAATATTTATTTAGTAATATTAATAATATTATAATATTACTAATAATAATTATAAATAAATATTCTAATATTTATTAATAATGATTATTAGTAATATTATAATATTATTAATAATATAACCAACTATGATATAATATATATTATTAATATATTATTAGTTCTTTTGGTTTATTAATAATATAACCATCTATGATATATTAAATTATTATATACTACTAATATTATATTATTTTTATATTAATATATATTATATATATTTCAAGTTAATTTATAGTATGTATATAGTTAATATTTTTAATATATTAATAAATATTTTTAATATATATTATTAATACTTATTATAATATTATTAATATATATAAAATATTTTTGTGATTTTAATCATAATTAATATATTTAATATATTAATATTCTTATTAATATATAATATATATTTTTCAAGTTAATATAATAAATTTATTATATATAATATCTATTTATTGATGTATAAATTAATGTGATGGGTAGTGGATATAGGCCGATCGGCGTATATCAATCACATTGGTAAATGTGGTTGTAAATCTATTTTATATATACCTATCGGCATATATCAACCACATTAGTAAATATTTACTAATGTGGTTGTGCTAGTTTTTATGGTATTTGAATTATATTTGTTTTTATGATGTTTGAATCATGTGTTTATTATAAAAATAGATTAACATTATCAAAATACTTTAGCATTCAAAATTTTAAAGCCATCCATACTATAACTTAAATTTACAAAACTTTCTCATAACTTGAATTTACAAAATTTTCATAAAATAGTATCCGAAACCCCATTGTTTTCCATTGGAAGCCTGGTTGAACTACGACAATAAACCACTGCAGGCTGTAAAAAATAAATTAATTTCCGTGCATACCTAATTATAATCGTCTAACCCAGCCAAAAACACTGGCATAGAACCCGAACCAATCAGCCTCAGGCGTTTCCTAACAAACCTAGGTAATTGTATATACCTTCACCAAACAACATAATAAAATCATGTAAATCCATTTCCAGAGTGGTGGAAATCATATGAGATTTTCTTTTTAGTACATAGTGGCGGACATTAAAATTAGTTGACTTATAAAATTATAATGGAAAAAATGAAATAAACAAATTATTGACTGTAGAACAGAGTAACATACAGTGGTGACTGTAAAAATCACGCTGAATTTCTACAATAAAAAAGAAGAACTTGTGATTTTCAACAATAAAAAAGACTGTACTCTCAATTATTGATTCTATGTGAGTGTTTGTTCTTAGTCATTTCAATTTGAAGGCAGAATTACATTAGTGAACGACTATCCAGAGGCGATGAAGCACAGTTCAAAGTATGGTAAACATTCAGTTTGCGTATGGAAATATAAATATACAAAGAAATTTATATGTTTCAATTTATTAGATGGGACATATTTCATATACGTTCGTGGAAAAATAATTGACACATATTCAACTCGTTTCTCTGACATAGATATCTCTAAACTACATTATGCAACGCTCTACTGTCCGTCAAAAAATATGAATTTCAAAACGGATTCGACGTCTGACTAACAAAAGTGATCGGCATGCCAATAGCATGGACATCGAATATGAGCGAGGACATGGAAATACGTTTCAGATTCTGATAAACATTTAGTTTGCGAATAGAAATATATATATGGAAAATTATATATCTATATGGAATTTTGAAACATAAAGAATGTGTTACATGTTATTCTGATGCCTATTCAACTTGTTTCTCTAACATAAGCATCTCTCTATTCTTATATCGTTACATATAAAATATTACTCAACTACATTATGCAACGCTTACTGTCCGTCAAAAAATCTGAATTTCGAAACGGATTCGGCGTCCGATTGACACAAGTGATCCGCATGACAATACTTTATATATACTAGTAACCATTTTCTATTTAGAGAAAGAGAGCATTGCAACTTCACCTTCTAGTTGTATTTTCTCCTAGAAGGTTTTCCCAATTATATCTTGTCTCAATAATTTTTTTTTTTTTTTTTTTTTTTTTTTATTCGCTATTCTCTGCATCACTATAATTTGCATGCACATGTAATAATCTTTATTTTATAGATCTAAAAAACTAAAAGGAAATAAAAAGTTTCACAGTGTACATTTTGGATTTTTAAATATAATTTTACCATATATATTGTATTGAAATATCGAGTGGAGTGTAGATTTTGCATTTTTAAATATAATTTTACCATATATATTGTATTGAACTATCGAGTGGAATATCCACAACAAGTTACAGATAATATAAGGATCATAGTAAGTTTCTTCAGGAATATTGTGGATATTTGCAGGAGATGTAGATCATCTAAGCCGAAAGTCATAAAATGCCTCGTCGTGGTCAATTTTTTTTTGAATCACTAGGTCCTAATAATACAAAAGAGATTTTCATTGCTAGAAGCACAAGTTGCATATATAAATTGTAACCAAAATCTCCTCATGGTGGTCGTGATCAAGAAGCTCAAGATATCCAAATAAGATAAGGTTTTTGACACAAATGCTTGGTCAATTGGGAGATTTGGAGATTGAGAAGAAATAGGGAACCAGCCAAAGAATGAACCCAAAAAATATCAAACCCAATTCGAGTTCCATTAAAAATTAATATTCCTTGTTCAAAATGGAGGCTAAGGTCAATATGAAGTTCTATCAAGATGATATCAATGCTTTGAAGCTAAATCACTAATCGCAAAAATTAGTAGTTTATTTAAGTGTTCATCATATAAAGTAAGAAAAAAATATTTTATTTATGAGGCTAAAATTAGAGGGCCATGCTCAAACCTGGTGGTAAATCCACAAAGACACCTTTATGTTGGATTGAGATCCTCTAGCGACTATGTGGGAGGATGTTAAAATCCTCATAAAATCTAAATTTAAACCTATTGGGTATATAGAGGACTATTGGAACGATTTCTAACATAAGGAGGGGGAGAGTGTACATGAGTACACAATGGAATTTAGAAAGGTGGCCATAATGCTATGTATCTCACCAAACAAACCATATGTACTCCTTAAGTATCTCAGGGGTATACAAAACACATTGTAGAAGTAAATTAGAAAAGTCTTGTGTATAAATGTAGTATCTGGAGAATGTAGGCATGAAGAAATTATTTCGAATGGATTGAAGTAGGAGTAGCATGACACTTCTATGGATGAGAAGAAAACTTGGAAAGAAGGATGGTAAAAAAATATAGTGACCACAAAACACCAATTAAACGATCCTAGAGACAATTTCCACCATTATAACATTAATGGTAACATAGAGGAGAAGTGTTGGAAATTGAATCATGAGATTAAATTGAATAAAAAAACAAAGATAAGAAGAAGAAGAATAAAATGACCACTAATTCGAGTGACCAAGATGAAAGTAGCTTGACTGTTGATAAGATAATTCATACATTAGTCCAGAATAAGGTGAATAAGAGTAGCCTCTAACAACAAGACGAGAAAGAAATGACTACACCTTCCCATATATTTTTTTCTAAAATATTCATTAGATAGCATGTGCTTGTTATTATGTAGGCTTTTTACTGGTATCTATTGATATGTACTAGTTACGAATTCTAAAATTGAAGCAAAATTTGCCTCTTTCAGGTTCAGGACTAGGGAAACAATGTTTCTAAAATTGAAATTAAAATATTTCTATGAATTTTACTAATATTTGAATATAAAACATATTTAATGATGCTAATACTGCATATCTCCATGAAATACCAACTATGAATTATTTTATTTTTGTACTTGATTTTGTGTTGAAATTCACAATGTAATAAAATGAATTTTTAGTTGGTTGGGATGGATTCAATATATTTTTTTATATATAAACACTACTGTGGAAAATTTATAGAGTTTCCGAACCAAATAATTCTTCTAGGTGAAGCCTATGTTAGAGAGAGGACCATGTACCATATAGTATTGTAATTACTGAATTATATTTTAGGGATACATATGAATATTCTAGCTATATTTTAATATATGTTTTATAGATGTAACATTATATGAAGCATAATATTTGCCCCATTGTCTTGGTTTTTTTATTTCTCTTGATATTGACATCATTATAACCCCCCATGGTATGTGATGGATGTCTATTGGACATCCCTTTGGTCAATATATGGTTTAGGGTTGCCTATGAGTTGTCTAAGTCATTTTATTAATGGCTTAGCGATAACTTTTAGCTTCTCTAAATGATAATTGATGTAGGTGGTTTGTGTCCCTACTCATCTTGTTTCATTTTACAAGTACACGAGTCTAGGTCATTAGGTGTAAGTAAGTGGATAAACTATTTCTTATGGAAAATTAGTGATTATATCTATGGTAATTCCTCTTTGGAAATAGAGGTATGTTCTAAGAGAACAATGAAGTCACAAGGATTCACATTATAGAAAGAAGGAAATGTAGTGTATGACATTTACTACCATAGGGATTTGAAGGTTTATCTTTTGGATTTATTTCCATGTCATAAATTTACCATATGCATTCTTATCAAATTCAAAAAGTTCCCATGTTACACTTGTCTCCTTTTCGAGTCTAAAACATTTTATAGACTCTAAAAATAAGGGTCACTTGTTGCGCAACATGCTCTCCCTTATTTCTATGTGAAATTAATTTAATGTATAAAATAGGGTGAGTATTGAAGGGAAATCAATATTTAGTGTAATTAAATGGTCCAAGGTGATTTCTCACATTATTTTATGAATCATACAAACTATTGTGTAGTATCACTAGTAAAACATGATGAAATTAATGACTAGGTGACTAAAACCGCTAGTCACTGCAATTATTTCAAGTGAATTACTACTACATTTGAGAAATTTTAAGTGAGTGAACTAATAATGACTAATATAAATGACTAATTTAGTCTAGGAATAAAGTATACGACAAGATAATAAGTGACTAAACTAATAGCGAGTAACTTAAATGACTAATTTAGTCTAGAGATAAAATATTATGACTAGATAATAAGTGGCTAAACTAAAAGTGACTAACTTAAATTACTAATTTAGTATAGGATTAAAATATATGACTAGATAAGAAGTGATAAAATTAATAATGATTAATGTAAACGTATATTATAGTCCAAGAATAAAAATTTGTGCAAATAAGAAGTACAACAAGTATATGAATTATCCATTTATGTCAATAATTTTAATTGTGTCAATCCATAAATGGAAAATCGAAATTTTGATACCGATGTGTTACATTTCAATACAGGGTCTCTGAATCCATTTGCAGTGTTAAAAATTAGAGACAAAGGGGTCTCTGAATTTACAGCATTAAAATTCAGAATACCCTTTTGTCTCTAGTTGTCAACACTATATATGGACTCATATACAATTAACATAATTTCATGTATCATCTATCTATTTTACACTAATTCCTTCATTATAATTTCAGTAAAGGAAATATTTAGATCGTCAAAATAATATTTGTATTTATATTTAATATTTAGCCATTAATTATTTTAATTTTTAAACTTCCTTGATTTATGTGAAAAGTGTGAGTTCATTTAAATCTAGTATTAAATCCTCATATTTTCATTTTATAAATACTAAATAACTATAACGAAAATATATAGGAAAAGGGAAGTACATATAGTCCCTTACAAAACATGTGGTCTCACCTAGACTGGGTTTTCTGACCAAAATTTGCACCACGTGACAAAAATAAAAAAGAGAGACTAGGGACATTGTCCATAAACGATTGGGTTAGAGGCACCAAAACATAGATAAAGCATAAAAGAAAACTAGATAAAACACTAGTCACCTAGCGTGATGGATGCAAGGTTGTTCCTGGAGACCGTGGAGTACATAAGTCACACTTAACATGCCCTTCAAATTGCGCCAACCAAGTCTCCATATTTTTTAATTTCTCATGATTGAGTTTATTTTGGCCTCACCAAACCACTACCAGTCTCTCCCGGATTTATCACTGTAAAAATGTATTTAGGCTAATGTTTCCATCTGCACTGCATGCTCCTTCGACACATGGAATTGCATAAATTTTGGTGTGTAGCAACCACTAATAAGGCTACACAATTACAATTTTACTCCTACACAAGTGTTGATAATTCTAAGTAAATATGTTTATCTCCATCTTATTCCTATCCATTTTTTATGAAAAGACTTGCTTAAATGATGGGAAGTAGGTGATGGTAAATATGTTATTTACTTCCTTCAAAGCTTAACAATGAAAAATCACGACAAAAATATCTAAAAATAAAGCATGAGTATTACAACCATATCCATAAATTATGGCATAAAATATGTGAGTCAATCCATATCACATTATCTTCTCTAAAGGTTGTAATAAGTAATAATACCAGGTTATCGTCCAATCAAATGTTTGGAAATTTTCCTAATAGTATTGAAAAATAAATATTTATGTTTCAAAGTTGAACATTACAAGTTGGAGTGGTCAATACCAAATTAATAGTGCTGAATAAACAAATTGATTGCTAGAGCCCTCCCTTGGTGAAGACTAATAAAGCATTGGACAACTCCTAAAATATTGTGGGTTGAAATAATTTGTCATATTTATGACACTAAGAGAGTTGTAAATAAATATTACTTTCTCTTGAAATGTTCAATACACACCCACATTATATCATAATTCAAACTACCATTGTTTTAACTTATTATTCCATCACAACTATAATTATTTAGAAATGCTTATCTCTTTTATATATAATGTTTTTAACAATAAAGAATTATATTTTATATATAAAAAGATAAATCAAATATTTAAACCCAATGTACCAATGGAAAAAATTCCTTACACTAAGCTTCCCAAAAAATGTTCTCTCTCTACAACTTTGTACATTCTCTCTCTTCCCTACAAAGCCAACAAACCAACCCAATCAATTACATCCCACATGAGATAGCACATTTCATGGGAGGAAAAGATACAAACACAAGAAGAGGAAGAGTGCAACAAATTCCCGGAGTCCTCTTAGTGTAACATTTTTCTCCATACTCTCCTCGTCGACTGCTAGGGTCTAGGATGGCCTTGGAGCTTATTTCATGCCAAATTGAGATGCAAGACGACCGCCATTTTCCCTAAACAACAATGCATAAACCATGGATGAAGAGGTAGCACTACTTGATTATCACAAAATTATAAGCAATTAGGATTAACCTGAGGTGCATATTTTGTTTATATCCTTTCGTCAGTTCCAATATTTCTTATTTCTTGATTCAAATGAAGGGAAAAGAATCCCAGGAAGAAGATGTAGAACCACTTTCTAGTCAATCTGAAATGGAAAGCAATGGACGGAATCAGGCACAGAATGGAGTAGTTGCATCAGGACCACCACTAGATTTTATTCCATCAATTCCTACCAAAGATCCCAATTACCTTGTCTACTGGAGAATCCATTTGGCATAATTAAGTATGCAAGAATCCAATTTTGTTTATTTTTGTCTTGACCAGTAAGTATGAACCCATCTAAGTTTCAATAATTTTTTGAATCAGTCATTTGTTATGTTATGTAATCAAATTTTCCCAACATAATAGTCATTGGGAATTATCTTAGAAGTTATACAACTCGTTATGCTTAGATAAAAACCACCCGTCAAGACAAAATTGTGGCTATCTACAGGTACAAGCATCGCTTACCATCTGCAACTACTGGCATCGCTTACCATTTGTAGCTACTTGTATCACTTAACTTATATTTCCTCATTTTTTGTTGTTGTTGTAGCCTTTTGATATCCTGGTTGTGATGGTATATCTCTTTGTATTGTTTGTTATTTCTTGTTGTGAAGTTTATGAATGCTTCCTAAATGTTTCATAAGTATTTTTCCATAAGTGAGAGCGTTTTGCTATCTTGACCTCTTCTTACCGTAGAGGATATATTCTCGTAGTGGATGTATTATCAGATAAGGAAGTGTTAAGATGCCCCCCTAATGTTTCATTCAACATGGACTGAGTGAAATTGAATTCTTTAGTCACTACATGATCTTACTTGGAAGCTTTTGAATTACGTGGAGCACAGAAGATTTAAAAGAAAAAATTTCTTGAATGACATGGAGCACAAAACATGAGAAGAAAAAATTTAATTTAGGTATCTACTATCATTTAAATGTTTGTTTTACCGATGTATACACCCTTATTAGAGCATAACTATACTCTATAAAAGGGTTCACACATCCAACAATGGAAAGATTAATTGTGGCATAGTGAAAATGGCTAACAAACAGAATCCACATCACATTGATTATCACAGTTTTTAAACTATCAATATAATTGAGTACACATATTTTGTATTTCTAGAAATTTCAACAATGTTGTGATAAAAAATTTTAAATTCTAAGTTTAAAAATAATACATAGAATTTACAGTATATATATTTTATTTAAATGGAAGACATATGGTTGAACTGGCACAATTTAATACTCTCGGAATGAACACAATTATCAAGGCATGAATACAATACGGCAATATTGAAATGGAAGATAAATAAATCATAAACCAACGCACGCTTATTTTGTTTAATCAACAAGTAATATTCATTGATTTTAGCTTCCATTTCTAATTATTCAATGATTGATATCCTTACCTCATGCTACCCACTATTTGGCTGGTGCATGCATTATTTCGGTGCAGAAATAGACAAATTTAATGATGGGGTGGGGTATGCCTGGCCTGTTGATGCTAAGCTTGTTGAACTATATTGTTAATAAGAATGAATATCCAGTGTCAAGACCTATTTCACAAATAGTGTGCCTTAATGAAGATCCTGCGTTAGGGTCCTGTCGCCTATCCTTACTCTAGTCTGAAAGGATCCTACATACTTCACCAAAGCCTATTCTAATGTGAGTCTGCCTGAAGGAGGTCCTTCTAGAAATGGCCAGCATTAAGTATGGTGTATGGATCTCCCTCTTCAGCGATGAGGCATATTTTTAGTTAATAATAGTTTTCCTTAATAGCTAAGTTGGGTGAGAGTGTTACATTACCTCTGAGAGTATGGGTTGAGTGGAGAGGAAGACAAAGGTCACTTTTCCACTAACCCCATTCTAGCTTTGGGTTAATGCATAATATACATCTGGCTATTTTATTTGGACCTTTTAAATCTCCCTTGGCTTCCAATTATCACAACTTCTTTCTCTCTAGAGTACCGAAATCAATTTGTTTTATTCTCCCCATGCTAGTAACAACATTAGTTGCATGGATAATAATGATAAAAGCCACGCAACCAGCACTATGTACTAGAATTTTTTTTCTTATTATTATCCTCAGGCTAGTAAATGCATATGGGCGCATAGATAATAATTCCAAAAGCCAAAAAACTATCACTATGTACTTGATAATTTCCCATAATTCACATGGATAGTAGAAAAAATATATATACGCTATAGACCCTCCAAAACCGCACTTGAAATGATGAGATTTGATATATTCACACTGGTTATCACGATTCAAGTGTCATTTTTCTACACTAGAAGGAGCGTTGTCATCATATTCCATAGATGACACAACAAGTTCATCATGTTTTACTTCTGAGCAAGTTTCAGTAAGGATACGACTAACTTCGAGGGGACCTTTTGCCACATGATGGTTTTATTCTAAGGAATTTTCATTTATAATTCTTGAGAGTATATTAATGAACTAGATTTTGAGCCCTTACCTATTCATTGATGCAAATCATTGTCAGAAAACATGGTTTCATTCAAAGGTTGTCCCCGTAAGCGAGGTGGATGATCCAAGTGTGGTAATGAAATATGCACTCAACAGACACGTAAAATGCATGTAAGCTGCAACTGAAGTCTTTTCCTTCAATCATTTCTTATAATAATAGAACCTCATTACTTGCAATGTGCCACATTATATGCCTATCACATATGCCTATCTCAAAAAAGAATTGGAAATTCACTAAAAGTTATCCAATACATCGGAAATCGCATAAGTTAAAAAATAGATATACGTATTTATAATTGAAAGAGTTATGCCACTAAACGAAAAATCCATAACAAATTCCAAAGCCTCCCCATAAATTTTTTGAAATGGATGGGTTCTCTTACTCACCCGCCATTAAACAGGAAGTAATGATTTTTGTCATGAATGTGCACTATTAAAACACATGTAAACCATGCTACAAGTCTCTACAAGTCTCCTCCAAATAAACCAAAAAACTCTGATTTCCTTTTTCAAGACAAAATCACAACATGTGGCGATGGTATTACCCGGTAGCAAGACAAAATAACAAGGTGAAGCTTCCTCATAAAGCGGTAGCGTATATTTATAAAACACAAGTAAAAATTCTACCACTTAAGAGTTATTTTTAAAAACCACGATATCCATCTATCATAAGGAAGAGGGGAGGCCATGATGTCAGCAGGATTAAAAGGTGCAACTCCTCAATAAAGATACATTGTTATAGACAAATGGGTGAAATCCCTAGGAATTCTGAAAATGAAAATCATTTGCATGTTAAGTTCTATAGCAAAGACTTAATCTAAGTAAGAATGTATCCACCTCAAAGAAGAGTTGAACGATCAATTTAACGTCATTATTATAATAAATTTTAGACAAAAATAAGCCTCTTAAATTAAAAACCAAAAATACCAAATATATAGACAAATCTGAAGCATCCTTAAACAAACTAATTATAAGTATTTCTGAGAGGGAAAAACTGAAAAAATGTAATGGATTGCTGAATAAGTTGATTAATTCATCATTTAAAAAATAAAATCTTAGATTACATGAAGAGATGATAGTGATTTACAAAATAAATTAAAATAAAATTGAATAAATATTAATTTCAGAAAAAAAAAAAGAAAATTGAAATATAGAATAAAACAATTCTATATGCTCATAATTTGGAAAATCATTTTTCACAACAGTTGGGATTACATCGGCATAAACCAAGTTTTTAGGCCATCAACTGCCGTAGGAGGTTGTTGGATTCATGACAACTGATAAAAGGCCATCAATTACTATAGGGGGTTGCTGGATGGTGAATTAAACCTAGAACAGATCAATTAATCGAGAAGCTCTCACTCAAAATTATATCCATCATTGATTATGAAGGGATAGAAATAGTGGCCCCATTAGTGGCACCTAATTTTGGGAGAGGAAAGTGGAAATATATCGAGGGTTAGAATTAAACTAAAGACAAAATTTAATCTTTTTTAGAGAATCGTATCTCTCTTCGATGAGGGAGAAAAGATACTATATTTCCTAATTTCAATACATGGTTGACAAAATATTTTCCCTTAGATGGTAGTGTAATGAAAGATATTCAATCTTATTTTTGGTATTAGGGTCTCTCGCGCCTTCCAATAAATGCAATGACGAAAAAGGAGGTCACACAGTTAATTGTATGTTGAGTATCTTCTTGCTCCATGCACCTATTAAGGAAATAGTTGTGTAGTAGTGTAGAAAGATGTGCTGACAATTTCATTGCCGACGACATAGTTTTTCGTGAAAAAACTTCACACCCTCCATGACTCCTTAGCTGAGAATTTTTTGATCCACACAAAGCCAACCGCAAAATAATTATACAATAGGTAGCATACTTTTGATGAACCTTGGAGACTGCAGTACCTAACTCACCCCTTAAAAATTAAAATATTAAATCTGACTTAACTAACTGAGTAAAAAACTAAAAATATTAAATTTGGGAATATTTTTCACACATGTTATCTACTGTAGAAAGACAATTGGAAAATAGAGTCCCATGTACAATTTGAAGATTTCTCAACAAGTTGACAAAATTGCTCCAAAATATTTAAAATCCCAAGCATTAGCATTGTTGTGGGTGTGATTTTTTTTTCACATTATCATTATTTCGAAGAAGAAAAAAGAATATTAGCAGTGCGTATGAGACATCAGATAATAAACTAAGTATTTATAACTAAGGATTTTGGAAGAAAATATGTCACTATTGATTAGGCTAGAGTAATCAAATGGTTAGAATCCTTTTTGTAGACGAAGGTATTGGTTCTGAACACTTCGAGAGCTTTAGATTTAAGCTTGAGGAGATTGAATCTGCAACACAATATTTCTTTGAAAATATTTTTTGGGGAAAAAAACTATTGTGCTTCTTACAAGGGGGTTATTGAGAGATGGGACTTTTGTAGTCATCAAAAGCACTAGTAAGATGAGTTGCAAGATGGAGGAATAAGAATTCCATGAGGGTCTAAAGAATCTTTCACATGGTGAGGTTAAGAGGCTTTTGTTGTTCCAAAGGTAGAGGCAAGTGCTTTATTGTTTATGACTTTTCACGCAACGAAAATCTATTATAGTTTCTCGATGAAAAATACGTTGGAAATACTGAGAGCGGGGGGTGAATCAGTATTTCTTTCAATTGGATCATTATTTAATCTTCAATTATTATCAGTTTTTGTACAATGATAGAAGAAAACAAGAGGAACACAAATTCACACAGATTTTAAGGTGGAAACCCACTCCGAGACAAAAACCACTTAATTCTTTCCTAATAATTCTTTAATATTCAACTCCAATTTAAAATAAAGCTCCAACTTCCTAGAATCTAAAAAAGCATTCTTCTCCAGCTCCCACTGGATGGACGCTCCAACACCCGATATTTTTCAATAGTCATCTGAACGGATGCCCCAACACCCAATGAGCTACAACTCACCCTAGCACCACCCTACCACCCTATAGAAGAATAAAAGAAGAATGGACTCCCGTACCAGGGAAAATGGTCCACTTTACAATGATATAGAATGATGTAGAAGAAGAAGATATACTAGACCATAACCCCAACTTTGACACAACCACCTAAAGATGATCCTAGACCTCCCAACACTACCTCTTCAACCCTTGGCAGATAGATACTAGTAAAATTTGTACAATAATGTATTTACAATGACTAAGTACAATGATACCTTTACAATGATTGTATGCAGTGCTGCCCACTTGAAGACTTCATATGATGAAATTTTTGCTGTTGTTATGCACGTTGGTTGCTGCTCTTGTCATGCTACCCTCTGATACACCTTGATTTGCCTTGTTTCCATAGAAATTCTGGTCCTTTGCAACCCTTGACAACACATGATCTAGCTTTTTTTTGCCTTCTAGGAGCTCGATATTGAATCTGGTGTATCTCTATTGTTTTACATCCTCAATATCTAATTTTTGGTCCTGTATTATTCCTCTCAGTCTTTTTCCCAATGCCATAGGTTCGACCCAATTTGGATTCTTCAAGGGAGAGTTATACCCAATCTCTCACAATGCCATAATTAAGGACTGTTTCAGCAGAGCGCACTTGTACGGTGTGCCATGTGTCACTATTTCTTCATTTGTCTCTAAAATTTATAGAGATGAAAGTAAAGACTGTGCACTATCCGCCACTTTTTACAGAATTCTAATCCGATACTCAGAGATATGTTTATGACTAATTTTCCAAGGTCACATCTTTCAGATGAATTTCAGGAGCCTGCACAAACCCTGTCTTCCATAGATCATATCTCCAAAAATATTGCGCACCTTGATCTCAAATTTTTACTGCAGCTTCCTCAAGATTTCGGCTTCACCTCATAAAAATTTTAGCTTCTGAACCTCCGTAAAAAAAATTTAAAGTGAAAATGCGACGATGACTTGTTTCAGATGGTCGAATCCCTTGCTGAGGAGGAAATGAACATCACAATTTATATGAATGCTTAAGTTGAGAGGGGCTTCAACAAGTGAACATGGGAGGGATTTTAGAAGCTTAAAAAATATTAATTATAACTTTTAAATGACCCATGCCCCAACCCCATGTGGTTTTAGCCACCAAACTGGGGGTACAAACTTTAAACATGAATATCTCTTAAGCCGTGAAGAATTACATGACGTGCCATATATCAACGGAAACATCTCGACAAGTAGAAACCATCAAAAAAAAATTTGACCCAGAATATATTAATTTGGTAGGTAAAAATTCCCATGTAATATTGGGTTAGCCCCTGGTGCTACTTGGGTTGACATCAATGACAACCATTGATCAACAATCTCCCCCTTTGGCATTGATGGCAACACAAGTACTCCCCCTGCGATCATGTCACCTCTTCCTACAACATTCTCTCCCCCTTTGACATCAATGGCAAAGGGTAACTCCCCCTAAAAAAAAACCATCCTGTGGACCTGTACACACTTCCAGTCCCCCTTTATATTTGAAAAATGGAAAATCTAATGAGAACTTGGGAGAATCCCAAGATTTTGGCGAAGATATTCCAATGTTGGCGAATATTTAATATGTGATTCTTTTGGTGCTTCTTGGAATCTTGCTACTTGTCCAACTGCTTCCATAACATCTGGTTGGGAGGCTATTACATATATAAGACTACTAATCATAGATCTATACAACCTTTGATACACATCCTTGGATGAGTCGTCTATGCTGAATTTGCAACCTGTTACCATTAGAGTAAGGATGGGTTTACAATCTTCCATTTTAAATTTCTTTACCATTTCCTCGATGTACTTGGCTTGACATATAGATATTCCTTTCTCTTGTTGAGATATTTGAATCCCTAGGAAGTATGTCAGCTCACCAAGTAAAGACATCTCGAAATCACTTTGCACCTTTGTAGCAAACTTCTTACTTAGTCGATCACCATTGCTACCAATTATTGTATCATCCTCTTTAGCTATTAGACATGCTTTAGTTGCTTCATCTAGAACATATATCTTGTTTGCAGCTCGCCTTGCTGTAGCCACAATTTCACCATACACACCTTTCCTAATTTCACATTTCGTGGAGTTCAATAGTATTGTGTGTCCTTGATCACACATTTCTCCAACACTGAGTAGATTGTGATTCATGTTTTCAACCCATAGAACATTCTTGGCTATAGCATCTTTGCTTTCAAGAGTGACAGTACCTGATCCTATAACATTTGAAGATCCATCATTTCCAAAGGACACAGTTCCATCCTTCTTCTCTTTCAGAGATACAAATTTATTTCTATCTCCAGTCATATGCATTGAGCAACCGCTATCAACATACCACACATCTTTGTTCTTTTGAGCCTTGAGAGCGAGAGCACAATTATCATTCTTCTTCTTCTTCCATGTTCGTTCATTCTGTGGCTTCAAAGATTCTTCTGGAGGATTTTCAGGTCTACAGTCTTTGGCTATGTGTCCAAAGTTTCGACATTTGTAACATTCAATATATTTCTTAAATGTTCAAATCTATTGATGTTTCGCTGAGCCTTGGGAGGTTCATAGTTGATAGATCTCCTGGAATTGTATTTGTTCCTAGGGTACATGCGACATTCTATAAACACATATTTCATTAAATTTGGAAGTTTTCCATTGATCTAGAATTTAGAAACTTTAACTAGATTGAGTTTTTTCAAAATGTGGAATTATATTATCACTTAGTTTACTAATTTTAATGTAGATATTCACCATTTTTGGTGAAAAATTAATCATGGTAAGCTATATAAAACAAATTTATATAAAATTTCAAAAGCAAATCTTTCACATCTTAATCTTGGATTCCTTACATTATCTCTTTTAAGATTTTTTATGGTTTGTACTAAAAGCTAAGTTTGTTAAGGTTATCTTATGAAAATAATTTTTTGTATGTTACTATTATTAACTTTACCAAAAAAATGTTGTGTATATTAGTATTACTAACCCATTTAATTATAATATGATATTTAAATATCATGTATGTGTTAAGTTACGATTATTACTAAGACAAGGTTGGCACAATTTAAAAGTATATCACCTTTGCTACATTATTAATATGGTTGAAGATGAAAAACCCTCATAGATCATCCACTTTATACTCATATTGGATATAAATTTCAAAATATTTGTGGCCCTACCAACCTTCTTGATCTTTTAACTAAACAAAATTATGATGATCTTAAAACACTTCGTTTAATGCTTTTTTAGCATAACAATAAAATTCTAAAGAATTTTGAGTAATATATTTATGGCTTCTAATATACCACATCTAGTCTTAGTGGATGATAATCATCATTATCACCATCATCATTACATACATTTTTTTTACTTCTAATTACTTTACAATATATTCATTTTTTCTTTAATTATAGTCGATATTATTTTTCTATTTAGAAAGTATTTTTATTTTTTATTTTTAATTTAAAAGGGCACGAAACATACAAACTTACACATCCCCTCATACTAGGATGTAGAATGAGCCTTACTAGGTTGTAGAATGAGCCTAACCTCTCTCAATTACTAATACTATTTATTACAAATGTTTAGTTTTTATTCCTGGAGTGTTTAACGATATTATATTGAAAATAACATATTGACATTCATCTACAACTTAGATTCCTTACATTATTTCTATTATCATGAATATTTATATTTATGTATTAAATTTGACTTGTGAATAATATGTTCTGTAAAAAAATCTTACCTAGTATAAATTTATTTAACAATATATTAATATTGTGTTTCTTACTATTATTGACCATTTTAAATTGACACTAACTACTTTTCCTATGTTGAGTACAAATTTATTATACTAGTACAATGTTGGCACCACTTCAAAATATATAAGAGGAAATATTTTATAAGTCTAGTTGTGTTGTTCAATGATCAAAATCATTGTTTTATAAATTAGAGTGCAACAAAACAAAAAAAATTGATTCATATCAATTATAATAAGGAATATTAAGGAAAACTCACTTCAAAGAATAATACAAGTGTCTAAAAAAATTTCATTAAGTGTTTAAATGGTTTATAATAAATAGAATACTAATTAGCTACTCCACTATTGTTTTGATAGACCAAGTTTAGAAGATGTTGTTTTTAAGTGCATTATTGTGTATGTTACTATTATTAACCCATTTAATTATAATTTGATATAGTAAATATCATGTATGTGTTAAGTTAAGATCATTACTAGGACAAGGTTGGCCCAATTTAAAAGTCTATCACCTTTGCAACACTAGTAATATGGTATGGTTGAAAATGAAAAATCCTCTTAGATCATCCAGTTTATACTCATATTGGATTTAAATTTCAAAATATTTGTGGCACTACCAACCTTCTTGATCTTTTAACTAAACAAAATTATGATGATCTTGAAACACTTATTTTAATGTTTTTTGAGCATAACAATAAAATTCTAAAGAATTTTAAGTAATATCATTATGGCTTCTTATATACCATACTTGGTCTTAGTGGATGATAATCATCATTATCACCATCATCATTACATACTATTATAGGAATTTTGAACCATTTTAGAGTTGGCAGGAGAAAATATTTTCTTACTATCAAATTAAATGTTGAATGAGAGTAGTAGTATACTTTATTTATTATTTAGTCTTTTTGTACTTTTGTGTTAAAAACTAAGTTAATTGAGACTTAATGAATAATATATTAATATGCAATATATATATTAAGTATAAATTTATTTAATGACAAATTGTACTAATGTGTCCAATATATACCATCATAGATCCATCTTAAATACGGATTTAACATGAGCCTAGAGGGATCAATTTTCTTCACTTGCAAACATTTTTAAAGTGTAAAATACAAAGTGTTAGTTTTCATTGTTTAACTTGTATTTTTTAATTCTAAATAGAGTATATATAACTCAAACAAAAATTTTAACCATAAAAAAATAAAAATAAAAATAAAAAATTAAAAAAATAAAAAAATAAATTCTATATATAGTTATATATGAAAGTTGATATTGACATAAATTAGTTAACATAGATCTTCAAATATTTTATTTGAATCTATCGTCTGAAATATTTTTGAAAAGTAAAAGATTTAAACATCTTATTCACACATTTTTTTTTACTTCTAATTAATTTAAAACATATTCATTTTTTCTTTTTCTTTTTACTTCTAATTACTTTACAACATATTCATTTTTTTTTTAATTATAGCCCATGCTATTTTTATATTTAGAACATATTTTTTTTTTTTTTTTTTTTTAATTTAATAGGGCACGAAATGAACAAACTTACACATCCACTCATACTAGGTTGTAGAATAATTTTGGCCTCAATCATAAATTAGAATAGTAACAAAGTAATACAATTTGATTATTTTCAAATACAAGAGGAAAGAGATAAAATTGACTAAACTATTTATTACAAATGTTTCGTTTTTATTCCTGGAGTGTTTAAGGATATTATATTGAAAAGAACATATTGATATTCATCTAAAACTTAGATTTATTACATTATTTCTATTATCATGAATATTTATATTTATGTATTAAATTTGATTTGTAAATAATAGATTTTGTAAATTAATACTGTGTTTCTTACTATTATTGACCATTTTAAATTGACACTAACTACTTTTCTTATGTCGAGTACAAATTTATTATACTAGTACAATGTTGGCAACCACTTCAAAATCTATAAGAGGAAATATTTTATGTCTAGTTGTGTTGTTCAATGATCAAAATCATTTTTTTATAAATTAGAGTGCAACAAAACAACAAATTTGATTTATATCAATTATAATAAGGAATATTAAGGAAAACTCACTTCAAACATTATTACAAGTTTCTAACATTTTTTCAATAATTGTTTAAATGGTTTAGATTAAATAGAATACTAATTAGCTACTCCCCTATTGTTTTAATAGACCAAGTTTAGAAGATGTTTCTAAATGCATTATTGAATTTGATTATGCATATTTGATATGGTGAGAAGTCATGTTGGTCAAAAAAAGCTTTGAAAACTTAAACATTTTATGGCACTATCATGTCATTTATATCACCACATCATTACATTGAAATACTAAATAATATAAGACTTCTCCAAAAATAATATGAAGAGAATATTTGATATACAACAAATATTGAAAAGTGTGTCAAAATGTATATTAATAGATCCTTAAAAAAAAATTACATTCATGAATCATATACACTGAATCTTAAGATATTCGCTCAAGTAGGTCAAGAACAACATCTCCACCATATTTATTTATCCTGGTCTTCTTGCAATGTTCTTTCTTTGGCATCCATGCCCACACTATGGTATTAATTGGAATAGAGCCAAGTTATATGTCATCAGGATTTGGTATCCAATATTCCTCTAAAAATTTTCCATTGTATTTCCCTGAAATAGGATTCCACCATTCAACCTTTACATGAATATTCTCACTTTCATTATCCCTAGAGATATCGAGATGGATTTTTCCATCCAAATCATCTCTCCTACATGCTCATTTCCTGATCTTTGAAAATGCCACATCTCGAAACTTAGTATTCCAGATCTTGCTCATTGTTGACTGTGACATTGATGGGTAATTGAGCTTTCGAAGAGCCTCATTGATCTCTTTTAACAAAGAATTTTGTGTGTAAGTCGAAGGAAACAATCTTAAAGGAGCAGATGTTCCATATTCTTCAACTTGACGTGTTTGGTTTGGTGAAAAATCTGAATTATCCATTACAATTTTGTGCAATATTTCTATGGTTGCCATGGTGTGTGCTCGTGCTTTGCATGTGTTGGTGTTACCAAGAATAGCTTTGATCTGTCCATGTTGGAAATAATGCTGGTAGTTATAGAATGTGCTTTGAGGAATTTTATGTATCTTATACCATGCTTTCTTGCAAATAATATTCCCATTAAATCTCATGTCCTTTACATTTCTAGAAATAGGTGGTAGGTCATGGCCATGGCTCCTTGACATGATTGTGTTTGGCATGAGTGTATTCAAGACAAATTCCTTAATACCATTTTTATTTATTTGTCCCATACCCCTTCTAGCACCTGCAATGGCCTTCCTATACACATGTTGAAGACAATCTTTTCTACAACACACATCTGCTACCAAAAGTCGAATTTCTTTCTCTTCATCTATTTTTGTTTGACATTTTACAATTTTAGTTGTAGCCATAACTTGTTTAATCCTTTTATATGGCCTTGTTACATGCATATCAATTGATTTTCTATATTTTTCATTACAAAGAGATACATCCCATTTGTTTAAGCAATTTGTGTCCTATATAACATCCCGTATCACCATTTCCTCGGGTGGCTCCTTGAACTTTTCCTTAACCCTTAATATAACACCTTTGTTTTCCACCAACTTATTTATTGGCAATCTGACCAAACAATGTATAGACTTATCCTCAATTCTATATATTTCACAATTTCTGTCTATCTCTTCCAAAAAAATACCAAATTCCATTTCACCTAGTGTTTCACCTTCAACAATGTCATCCTCATGAACATTAACTAGCATTCCTTTGGCAATGCACATGCTTGTTCCCATGCATTCATGTGTAATAGAAACCTTTGTACATATGAATCTAACCCTATCTTGGGGAATATTTATGGCATGATCATGACAGTGTGGTTGCAAATCTGATTCTGTCCAAATCTCATAAGATTCCAATGCACCCCCTAGTGTATGCTCAAATCCTGTTGGATGTGGTAGAGCAGCATCATGTTTTTAACACCTTAATTTTAACCACTATACATCCTTTCTTTACAATCTTTCCATGCACTTTATAACCAATCTCTGTATTGAATATGGAACCCTTGCCCACCTTCACTCCATGTTGCAGAAGATCTTCCTTGTCTCCGACAGAAAATGTAGAAGAAACATTTGCACCTATAAATGAATGTAAATAAGGTTAGTATTTACTCAAAAAAAAAGTTTTATACGATCAATAATATTTGAACACATGCTTCAATGTTTTGATTTACCTATGTTGTGCCTCAAATCCATGATCTTCCATGGATGTATGTCCCCTTCATCAACATCGTCAATCAAATTTGGTTAAGTGACATCAATTATCAAAATTACAACATAACATGCATTAACCCTTTCTCCGGCATAATAAGTTCTAGACTCTATAGGTTCGACCCTTCCTAGCCCAACGACTCAATCATTAATAAGGAGATCAACATAGTCCCCTTTTGCCAAAATTATATTTTCCCTTCTGGCTTGTACCAATTCTGTAACAACAATTAAATCATAAACTGTAATTAAAAGGTTGAACCATGTAAAATGTGATTTTATATTTTCACAAAAAAACACAACTTTCAAAAAAGTAATATAAATGCAATTATTTAAATAGTATGGTAGTCATATTGTATGTAATGAAACATTGTTCCCCACCATCTAGTGCCTACTACCAAAAAGTATTTTACATGCAAATTACACAAAAAAAGGATATATGAAGACCATGCAATTAGAGATGTTGATAGTATCATAGAATGCCAAATAACAACTCATATGAAACCACCAAGTTCCTACTTAACTTCGGAAATGACACTTGTAGTCTTAATGCATGTGTCTGAATAATGATCATAAGAAATTTGTAGAAGTTAAAGAAAAAAACATGGTCCATTGGAAAATCTAAGAACTTTCAAGATTGCTGCTACATAAGATGTCTAAAAGCCCCATGAAAAGGAGAAATTATATTTTCACTTAGTGAAGATGTTTGATGTACATATGAATCTAACCCTATCTTGGGGAATATTTATGGCATGATCATGACATTGAAGTTGAAAATCTGATTCTGGCCAAATCTCATAAGATTCCAATGCACCCCCTAGTGTATCCTCAAATCCTATTAGATGTGGTAGAGCAGCATGATGTTTTAACACCTTCTCAATTTTAACCACTATGCATCCTTTCTTTACCATATTTCCATGCACTTTATGTCCAAGCTATGTATTGAATATGGAGCCCTCACCCACCTTCACTCCATGTTGTAGAAGATCTACCTTGTCTCCAATAGAAAATGTAGAAGAAACATTTGCACCTATAAACGAATGTAAATAAGGTTAGCATTTACTCAAAAAAAAGTATTATACTATCAATAATATTTGAACACATGCTTCAATATTTTGATTTACCTATGTTGTGCCTCGAATCCATGATCTTCCATGGATGTATGTCCCCTTCATCAACATCCTCAATCAAATGTGGTTGAGTGACATCAATTATCAAAATTTCAACATAACATGCATTAACCATTTCTCCGGCATAATAAGTTTCAGACTATATAGATTCGACCCTTCCTAGCCCAAAAAATCGATCATTAATAAGGAGATCAACATAGTCCCCTTTTGCCAAAATTATATTTTCCATTCCAGCTTGTACCAATTCTATTACAACAATTAAATCATAAATTGTAATTAAAAGGTTGAACCATGTAAAGTGCGATTTTATATTTTCGCAAAAACACACATCTTTCAAAAAAGTAATATAGATGTAATAATTTAAATAGTATGGTAGTCATATTGTATGTAATGAAACATTGTTCCCCACCATCTGGTGCCTACTACCAAAAAGTACTTTACATGCAAATTACACAAAAAAACATAGATGAAGACCATGCAATTAGAGATGTAGATAGTATCATAGAATGACAAATATCAGCTCATATCAAACCACCAAGTTTCTATTTAACTTCAAAAATGACACTTGTAGTCTTAATTCATGTGTATCAATAATTATCATAAGAAATTTGTAGAAGTTGAAGAACCAAAACATGGTCCATTGGAAAATCTAAGAAATTCCAAGATTGATGCTACATAAGATGTCTAAAATCCCCATGAAAAGGAGAAATTATATTTTCACTTAGCGGGGATGTTTGATGTTTGAACTTGATAATCAAAAGCCAAAATAGAGGTTTTCTTCGAAATAAAAGTTTTGAATGACAAATATCAGCTCATATCAAACCACCAAGTTCCTATTTAACTTCAGAAATGACACTTGTAGTCTTAATGCATGTCTATGTATAATGATCATAACAAATTTGTAGAATTTGAAGAACCAAAACATGGTCCTTGAAGTTCCAAGATTGATGCTACATAAGATGTCTAAAAGCCCCATGAAAAGGAGAAATTATATTTTCACTTAGTAAGGATGTTTGATGTTTGAACTTGATAATAAAAAGCCAAACTAGAGTTTTTCTTTAGTTCAAAAGAAAAGAAATTGCAATCAAAATCCAAACTAGAGTTTTTCTTTAGTTCAAAAGAAAATAAATTGCATTTTACAGATCTTTAGTTCCAATGTTAGCACTCCCTACCTATACACATTTAAGGACATACTATTTAGGATGGATACAAAGGGATGTTAACTTTAGGTCCTCGAAAAGTGTAGATTTGAGTTTTCCTACATTTTTATGTTGGTGAGGAAGAGTCTTATCTTATGCATCTAAAAATTAGTGAAATTGTTTTTGGAAGTTCCTAAATATACACAAAATAGAGAGAAAAACAATACTTGTTAAAAAATTGTGCTTGATATTTTAAAGTTGCATACATGTGCATTTGAAGAAAAATATAGTATACCTCAATAATACATTTATTCATAGGTTCAAAACTATACAAAGATCACATTATTCTCCATGGATCAAATAATTATGATTGGATTATTGTGTTTGTGCCAAAAGGAAAGCTATACCATTATCTTTCCTTCCAACTCAAGCACAAATGTAGTGCCAACAACAACATATATCTATATACATTTTTTTCGCACTATCATTGATCTCCATAAATTGTTCCAAATTCAATAAAAGGGCACATCAAAAGTTATAACTCTAACCATTTTGATTATTGAGATAATTTCACCCCTATAGCATTGGTTGCATAAGTGTAATGGTGTCTAGAAGAAAGCTAGTAATCACTAGGTATCCTTCTTGCATAATCACAAATGCATTGCGAAGAATAATATCAGAGCACTAACCTTGGTGAGGGTGAAATCTTGATACTTTTCCTTTTGGAACAAGAACAAATAAATCTAGTGCATTCCATAATTCTTTCTAACACAAATGCAAGCACATTTCCAACAATAATATTGCATTGCAAAAAAAAATCTAGCAAATGCAATATTTACTTATATCACAAACACAAACACATTTTCAACAATAACATTGCAATATGAAGGAAATTTAACACATTATAACCTTCCTTCTAGCATAACAACAAATATATGTCTAATAACAATATTACATTATGAAGGAAATATAATTTGTGCTAGCTTTCTTTCTATCACAAGTAGAAGCCCTTTTCTAACAACAACATTGAACCTCAAATGAAAGCTAACAATCAATATCATTCCTTCTACTACAAGCATAAGCATATTTCTAGAAGCAATGTTACATGGTCAAATAAATCTAGCACATGCTAGATTTCCTTCTAGCACAAACACAAGCACATTGCCAACAACAATATTCTAAGGCAAACGAAATCCACCACATGCTAAATCTCCTTCTAGCGTAAATAGAAGCATGTTACTCACAAAAACATTGCAAAGTAAAAGAATCTTACACATTCTAGATTTTCTTCTAGTACAAACACAATCGCATTGCCAAAAACAACATTGCAGGGTGGAAGATATCTAACCTATGCTTGATTTACTTCTAGCACATTGCCAACAATAACATTGTAGGGAAAACGAAATCCAATGCATGATATAATTCCTTCTAGCACAAACACAAGTACATTTCCACCAATATTGCATTGCAAAATAAATCCAATGAAGGTAATATTTCATTCTAGCAAAAATACAAGCACATTGCCAACAACAATATTGCATTGTGAAACAAATCTATTGCATTAGATTTTATTCTAGTACAAAATAACACCAATATTGCATTGCAAAATAAATTTAGTGCATGCTAGAATTCCTCCCACCATACACAAACATATTGGCAACATCAATATTGTAGGGTAAAAGAAATCTATATCATGCTAGATTTTCTTCTATCACAAACATAAGCATATTTCCAATCACAATATTGCAAGGTGAATTAGATCTAACATGCTATTTGTACTTATATCTCAAACACAAACATGTCACCAAAAACAACATTGCAAGGCTAATGAAATCTAACACATGCTAGATTTCCTTCTCGCAAACACAAGCACATAACAATATTGTAGGGTGAAAGAAACATACCGCATATTAGATTTGATTCTAGCACAAACAAGCATATTGCCAAAAACACCTTATGCAAGACAAAAGAAATCTTGTGTGTAGTACATTTTCTTCTAGCACAAAAAAAAACACATAACATTGGAGGGGTTAAGAATGTAGCGCATGCCAGATTTTGTTATAGCATGAACACAAACACATCACCAAACATTCTAGGGCAAAAGAAATCTAGCACATGCTAGATTTCCTTTTAGCACATTGCCAATAACATCATTGTGGTAACACTTCTAGCACAAACAATTGAATTGCCAACAACAACATTGCAATGCGAAATAAATCTAGTGCACACTAGATTTCCTTCTAACACATATACAACCACATTGTCAATAAACTCATAGAAGGGTGAAAGAAATCTAATGAACGCTAGAAGGAAAGATTTCCTTCTAGCACAAACACAAACACATTACAACATTTCTAGATAAAAGAAATCTAGCACATGGTAGATTTACTTCTAGCACAAACAAAAGCATATTGTCAACAACCACATTGTAGTGAAAAAGAAATCTAGTGCATTCTAGATTTCTTTCAAGCCAAAATTGAAGCATGTTGCCAACAACAATATTGCAAGTTGAAGAAAAGCTAACACGTGCTAGATTTATGCATAAGCACAAACACAAGCGCACAACAATATTGTAGGGTGAAATAAATATAGCATGTTAGATTTGCTCCCAGCATAAACAAAAGCATATTGCCAACAAAAACATTGCATGGAAAAAGATATTTAGAACAACTTCTATCACAAACACAAGCACATTTCCAATAACAACATCGCAAGGTAAAAGATATTTAATGCATGTTAGCTTTACATGTAGCACAAATACAAGCATACTACCAACAACAACATTTCATGCCAAAAGAAACCTAGAACATGCTATATTTCCTTCTAACACAAGCACATTGCCAAGGTGAAGGAAATCTAACATGTGCTAGACTGATTTCCTTCTATAATAAACAACCAAATTGACAACAACAATATTGTAGAGCAAAATAAATCTAGCACAACTTCTAGCCCAAACACAAGCACATTTCCAATAACATTGTCAAGGTGAAGGAAATCTAACACGTGCTAGATTTCATTCTATCATAAACAACCAAATAGACAACAACAATATTGTAGAGAAAAATAAATCTAACATGTGCGAGATTTACGCATAGCACAAACACAAGCACACAACAACATTATAGGGTGAAAGAAATCTAGCGTGTTAGATTTGCTTCCAACATAAACAAAATCATATTGCCAACAACAACATTGCATGGAAAAAGATATCTAGAACAAATTCTATCACAATCACAAGCACATTTCCAATAACAACATCGCAAGGTAAAAGAAATTTAATCCACGTTAACTTTACATGTAGCACAAATACAAGCATACTACCAACAACAACATTTCATGCCAAAAGAAACCTAGCGCATGTTATATTTCCTTCTAACACAAACATAAGCACATTGCCAAGGTGAAGGAAATCTAACACATGCTAGATTTCCTTCCATAATAAACAACCAAATTGACAACAACAATATTGTATAGAAAAAGAAATCTAGCACAACCTAGCCCGAACACAAGCACATTTCCAATAACATTGCCAAGGTGAAGGAAATCTAACATGTGCTAGATTTCCTTCTATCATAAACAACCAAATAGGCAACAACCATATTGCAGACCAAAAGAAATCTAACACGTGCTAGATTTACGCATAACACAAACAAAAGCACACAACAACGTTGTATGGTGAAAGAAATCTAGTGTGTTAGATTTGCTTCCAGCATAAACAAAAGCATATTGCCAACAACAACATTGCATGAACAAAGATATCTAGAACAATTTCTATCACAAACACAAGCACATTTCCAATAACAACATTGCAAGGTAAAAGAAATTTAATGCATGTAGCACAAATACAAGCATACTACCAACAACAACATTTCATGCCAAAAGAAATCTAGCGCGTGCTATATTTCCTTCTAACACAAACATAAGCACATTGCCAAGGTGAAGGAAATCTAACACGTGATAGATTTCATTCTATAATAAACAACCAAATTGACAACAACAATATTGTAGAGAAAAGAAATCTAGCACAACCTCTAGCCCAAACACAATCACATTTCCAATAACATTGCCAAGGTGGAGGAAATCTAACACGTGCTAGATTTCCTTCTATCATAAACAACCAAATAGACAACAACAATACTGCAGAGAAAAAGAAATATAGCATAGTTTCTAGCCCAAACACAAGCATATTTCCAATAACAACAGTGCAAGGTGGAAGAAATATAATGAGTGTTAGCTTTACGTGTAACACAAATGCAAGCATACTACCAACAACATTGCATGCCAAAAGAAATCTAGCGCATGCTATATTTCGTTTTAACACAAACACAAGCACATTGCTAGTAAGAAAATTCCAAGGTGAAGGAACTCTAACACATGTTAGATTTCCTTCTATCATAAACAACCAAATTACCAACAATAACATTTCATTGTGAAAGTTCCTTCTAGCATGTCAATAAAAATATTTTAAGGTGAAAAAAATGTAAGGTGTGCTAGTGTTGGAAATATTGAGAGGGGGGTTGAATCAATATTTCTTTACAATTGTTATATTATGACTGTTAAAAACACCAGTTAAACCAAAACACAAGATGTGCAACAACAAAAATAATTTTATTAATGAATTTGAGGACTCTAAAAACCCAAGCTCCAACTTGTACAACAAATTATTTAACTCCTTTCACATATTCTATGAATCCATCTCCAAGACATACATTACCAAGGTTCTCCTTCTCCAACATACATCTCAGGGTCTTCATACCTTCTCCATGGAGATGTCATTGCTAATCCTTCTTGTTATCAGATGTTAATCACTTATCCTATCTTACATGACTATTGATATATCTTTCATGAACTCTTCTTTTACCTTTCTTCATATATTGCTTCCTCAGGATCTTCTATACATAGTTCCTTCATCATAGGAACCAGAGTTGCCAACCACTTCATGTTCTTCACGAGGTCATATCATGTTGATTTCATCTTGTCAATATGTAGAAGATTTCAAGGGATATTGTATAAATACCTTCATGTATCATTCATAAGGAAGAGTCCCTTCTTCTTCAATCACGCTCATGAGATAGAGCATTCAACCATTCTATCTGCAACTATATGATGACATGACTTTATCTCTCAAATATATACATACTTCTTCCTTCTTTTGATCATCTAGACTTCCTTCTGGCAACTTCATTTTCTTGCTTGAAGATGAAAATACTTCAACCAACTTGACATGCTGTACATATTTGTCATCATACCATCATACTTCTAAACTGTGGATCCACATAAGGTGGAATGTAGACTATCACTTGTTTCATCTAAGTAGAGGTTAATCTTCTAACAGATATTCCAATGGAGGATCTTGATGATCCTCATACCGCAAATGCTTCTTTCTAATGATGACGAGGTGTGATGATCTCTCATCTGGTTATTTTGCTAGATGACTTGCTTCAATCATTCAATTTGCTATGCCGATTATTCTTCTATGCTTCTAATGAAGATGCCATGAGCTACTTTCTTTCAATCATGTATGCTGACTGCTTCAACCATATAGACCTCTACTATGGCTATCCTTCCATGCCTCTATGATGTCATCTTAGTCTCTACTATAATGCATCTTATCATGATTTTGATGCTTTCTACTTTTACTTGCTAACTTCTATGCACTTGAAAATATATTAAGTGTGAGAGATACCTTCTAATAGTGGAGGTCTATCACTTCTTCCTTCCTTGACTTCTTGTTTTTTGGATCTTCTACTTCTTTGGTGACATGGACTTCATTTCTTTCCTTTTTCTTTATGTTGTTGTTAATTTTGAGTTAACACGTTCTTTGCTTAGGTTAGTTACGTCATTTTCCCATTAATCCATTAGTAATCACATTAATCATGGATGTAACTAATGAAAGAACATAAATGATAGAAGCTAAAGACAAGCCAAGACAAAAGAATACAAGAATATGGATCAAGCTAGGGAAAAATCCCAAGATGGGGAAAACCTTTAAATTTTTGTAGATGTTCTATGCTTGATGCAACTTTACTTTTACCAACAACAATCACACAAACAATCAAGTAAAATGCTGATAGAACATACCAGTGATCTACAGAACACAATTTAGAAACAGATAAAAGTGTTGGTGCGTTACGACGGTCAATAGGATGCTTCAACCAACAAAGACTCCTTGGTCAGCCAACCCAGCATGTGTCACAACAGCCCTCAAAAAAGTCACACGGTCAACTCAAAATCAACCCCAAAAAAGTCAACGTTGTCCAGAAAAGTCAACGCAGGACATCAGCAATAAAGTCAACATAGCTCGGTCTTCAGTCAACCTTTTGACCTCGATTTTTGTGCCAATGTGTACGGCCTTCCAAGATCGAAGTATCCACCAAAAATTATCCTATTTGGACCATGCGTTGACCAAAGTCAATGTTGGTCAAACTTGCGTGGAAACCCTAGATGCAGCAACTTCGTCCTTCTTCCTACGTGTGAATAGAAAACTGCTTCTCAGGTGCTCTTACTCAATCAGAGGAGGAGATGTTGTGTGTCGAGATCAGTGAAAAATTCCCCCAACGTTGACTCTATTTATACCAATCGCTGAGGTGTGTGACACATCTGCTAGGGGTGAAAAACCTTAAGGCCGACCTGCACATATTTGAAATTATAACTAATAAATTCAAAATAAATGTTATGCTCATCGGATTAAGATCAATTTTAGATCGATCTTACACCTCTCTGAAAGAGGAACCCAATACAAATATTGGTATCTTCATCTGAGCATTACAACATGGAGTTTGGACCTAGTTGTCCAATTTTAACACTCCCTCTCAACTACGGAGAACTCCATCCACTTGTGCAATAAAACATCGTGTGTCATCCCGCCGTAACTTGCTTTGTTGGCCTCTTTATTTCAGAACAGAAGTGGTTCAGTCACAAAGACATCATTCTCAGCTGACAGATTTAGCCCAGAGGTTAAAACCTCTATCGGACTCTCAAAGAGTCTCCTACCAACCCGAAGTTGGTTTATTTGACGCAAAGTCAGTAGGAGGTCCAAAACCTCACTAGACTTGATCCCATATCAAGTGGTTGGACCGTACCATCCTAGGTAGAGAGCACGACAATCTCTGATGCATCCATCAATATTTGCTTCTAGTATCTAGCTTTTCCCACCTCATTGGCCAAATGAGAGGTACTTCCCATGAGTTTGGAACTCAAATGGGTAGGATGCATACGGGGCAGAGATCATGGGAGGCGAACCAACTCAATTATCATAACGGTGAGGCCTAGGAACACCAAAAAGTTTCGGCAAGCCTAGCCCTGTGTTTTCTTGTAGCTCCGAGAAGCTATCCCCAAAGCCCGCCAGAGCTCCCAAAGCTCATCGTCCAATAGGACCCTCAGAATAGGGTCATTCCACGATACCAAGATTCTCACAGAAGGTTAGGAACATGACCTTCCCCAAGGGCATTGTGAGAATATCTATAACCTTCTCATCAGTTCCTATATGATCGAGCCTTACGGCACGTCGTTGTACCATATCCCGAATGAAGTGGTACCAACCATCAACATGCTTGGATCGTTCGTGGAACACGGGATTCTATGACAAACGAATCCCCCTCTAGTTATCACAAGGATAACAGTGGCATCTAGCACATGCTCGAACAACTCACTGAAGAGCTTTCGCAACCAAGTGACTTCACAACAGGCCATACATGTTACAATGTATTCGGTCTCAGCGGTGCTCAAGGCTACCGACTATAGTTTCCTGCTCGAAGTATATATACGTGTGAAGTAGCATCCAGATGTTCTCTTGCGATCCACCACACTGCCAGCCCAATTGGCATCAGTATATCCATGGAGTGTCATACTCCCGGCAGTGTATCTCAGCCCATGGTCTATCGTGCCTCAGAGATAACTCAAGAGTTTCTTGGCACCAACCCAGTGAATGTTATGATCAATCATGTGTTGACTCAAAGTGTTCACTGCACAACATACGTTCGGACGGGTGTTCACTAAGAACATCAGGGCTCCTACGAGTTGACGGTACTCAGTAGGATTTGCTAACACGGGCCCAACAGTGCTGCCACTCAACTTCTTAAAGTTGAGTTCCATTGGTGTCGACACGGACTTACAGTCCACCATACCAGAAGCTTCATAATGTATTTTCCTTGAGAGAGGAAAATATTGCCAGGTCTCTGCCAGACCTCCAGGCCTAGGCATCAGTCCTAGGTCCATCTCGAACTCAGCAGCGAGCTCCCTCTTACACTGATGAATGAGAGGGTCAGCACCTGTCAGGAAGAGATCGTCCACATACAACACCAGAATGAGAGTCTTCCCCTGGACAACCTTGAAGTAAAGGTTTGGATCAGCATTACTTCGAGTGAAGCCCAACTTCATCAAGTAGCTATCTATCCTCTCGTACCAAGCTCCGGGTACTTGCTTCAGCCCATAGAGGGCTTTCTTCAACCTGCAGACATGGGTGTCTCGATCCTGGACTTCGAACCCCAGAGGTTGTTCTACATACACCTCTTCCTTTATCGCACCATGCAAAAATGTGGTCTTTACATCCATCTGATGAAGAATCCATCCTTGCTTAGCACTAAGGGCTATGCTTCATTGAATGGTGGTATATTGTGCCACAGGTGTAAATATGTCATCATAGTCTATTCCTTCCTAATGAGACAAGCCACGGGCAACGAATCTTGCCTTGAACTTTTCAGCACTTCCATAAGATCCATGCTTGATCTTGTAGAGCCATTTCTCTATGACAACTGCTTTTTCCTCAGGTCTTGGGACCACATCCCGGACATCATTCTTCATTATGGACTCATACTCTTCATGCATAGCATCCTTCCAGACTTGATTCTTTACAACTTTCTCAAAGGATCCAGGCTCAGATTGTACAATAGTACTCATGGCAGCTAGATACCCTTGGTATCTACTCGGCTTCTTGCTTTCACGGAATGTCCCCCTTGGGACCATATGCCCCTCAGCATCCTCGAGAGTGTCCTTGAGCCATGATGGTCTCTTCCCCAATGAAGGAGGTGGATCAATCGGGTCCATCGGTCCTTCAATGTTGGGCATCGTCTCATCCTTCGGTTTTTCTTGATTTCTAGGCCTTACTTCATGATCTTCCTCAAATCTCGGAAGATTGACTACTTTCTTCAGGGAAGCATTTTCATCAAAAGTGACATCGTGGCATATCTCCACTTCCCTTTAACAAGGCACATAGACTCTACAGGCCTTCAAAATTTCACTGTAGCCCACAAACATTGTGGTCTCCCTCTTGATGCTAGCTCCTCTACAAACGTTCTTAAACTCATTTGTCTCATATAATAAGAACATCCTCCCAAGGAGGTCATGGGGAGCATACCAGACATATCAGAATGTATCAATGCGAGACATGAGATGTCTTTGTGACGCTTGAGGGGAGAGGTCCCCTTGTGTGTTTCATTCGACACAACCTTGCCATACACCTTCATGATAGTGAAGGTGTCCAAACCTCCGGTGCCATAGTTCAGTTTGACGGATAGTATCACATGTCATTACTCCCAGTGGACTTCCTCCAACCTAGTAGAGTGTATCAACTCTAAACCCAATCGTGGTAGCTTCCTTGAAGCTATTCTTCCATATGCGCACCTTTTCATCAATGAATGCCATATTGAAACCTTTGTCTTCCATGGCCGATATAGACACAAGGTTCTTCTTCAAATTTGGTACATAAAGTACATCCTGAAATGGAGGACTTGTGCTTGAGACAAGTGGAGGGTCACAGTCCCTATCCCTTTCACGGGATATGTGGAATTATCTCAAGGATAATTTACAGATTCGTGTCCTTCTCAACTATATCACAGAGTGCTTCCTTGAACCCAGTGATGTGCCTTGAGGCACCACTATCCATCAGACATCCATAGTGTCGGGTGGAGATGCAGCAGAGAGGGCAGATACAAGAATGAATTCATTTCTTTTATCAACAACATTTGATTCCTCATGCCTGGAGTTCCTTGATCTTTTTAAAGGTTGATCATTTCCGCTGGAGGGATCCTTCCTCTTTCCTTGGAACCTGTTGTTCCTTTGATTCCCATCCCTCCGGTTTTTTTTGTCATCATCATCAGGAGAATCCTTCCTGAAAGGGCATTCTCTAGCATAGTGACCTAGCCTATGACAGGTGAAACACTTTCCCTTCTTTCCTTCAGCCCCTGCTCTTCCTTTGTTCTTTGGACCACCAGAGTTCTTCTTTCTAGAATGAGCAGCATAGGCAGCATTTCTTTTATTCTCATACTCCTTCATTCGTGTCTCTTCTTGAATGCATCTTGATAGTACCTCGTCAAAGTTAGGTATCATATTATTAATGAGAATGGTAGTGTTGAATACCTTCCATTCCTATGGGAGGCCTCCAAGTGCGGTGAGTACCATCTCTCGATCAGCTATTGTCTTCCCAATAGCCAACAGATTGTTCCTGATCTCAGTCAGTTTCAGAAAGTATGTTTGGACAGACTCATCCTTGCCTTTCTTCAGATTCTTCAATTGATTCTTGAAGAATAACACCTAATTTGCATTGTTTTCTTTTAACATTTGGATCAGCTTATCATACATCTCTTTGGATGTGCCTAGCTCAGATATGTAGGCCACCAAACTTTTATGAATGGATTCCCTGATCATTAGCTTTGCTCTGATCTCCCCCTTCTTATACTTTGTTTTGGCGGCAGTAGTAGTAGTGGATGGAGGTTCTTGTATTTTACCCAGTACATATTCCATGACATCATGTTCTTCTAATTTAAGATTCAATATCATCTTCCAAGCATTGAAGTCATCATTCCCAGTCAGCTTGTCATCCTCCCTAAAGCCATAGTTTGTGGAACCCATTTTCTCTTCGGTGATTGCTACAAATTAGGGCTTGTCTTCACCTCAGCTCTGATACCATGTAAATTTATGTAGATGTTCTATGCTTGATGCAACTTTACTTTTACCAACAGCAATCACATAAACAATCAAGTAAAATGCTGATAGAACATACGAGTGATTTACAGAAGACAAGTCAGAAACCGATAAAAGTGTTGGTGCGTTACGGCGGTCAATAGGATGCTTCAACCAACAAAGAATCCTTGGTCAGCCAACCCAGCATGTGTCACAACAACCCTCAAAACAGTCACACGGTCAACTCAAAGTCAACCCCAGAAAAGTCAATGTAGGACAACAGCAATAAAGTCAATGCATCTCGGTCTTCGGTCAACCTTTTGACCTCAATTTTTGTGCCAATGTGTACTACCTTCCAAGATCTAAGTCTCCACCAAAAATCATCCTATTTGGAGCACGCGTTGACCAAATTCAACGCTGGTCAAACTTGCATGGAAACCCTAGCTGCAGCAACTTCGTCCTTCTTCCCACGTGTGAACTGAAAACTGCTTCTCAGGTGCTCGTACTCAATTAGAGGAGGAGATGTTGTGTGTGGAGATGAGTGAAAAATTCCTCCAACATTGACTCTATTTATACCAATCGTTGAGGTGTGTGACACATCTGCTAGGGGGTGAAAAACCTTAAAAGGCCGACCTGCACATATTTGAAATTATAAATAATAAATTCAAAATAAATGTTCTTCCCATCGGATTAAGATCAATTTTAGATCGATCTTACACCTCTCTAAAAGAGGAACCCAATAAAAATATTGGTATCTTCATCTAAGCATTAGAACATGGAGTTTGGACCTAGTTGTCCAATTTGAACAAAACCCTTGATCAAATCTTATTATTATCAAATGTTCAACAGAGATAGAGAGATAGAGTACAATGATTCAAAGTCAATACTCACTTTCCAATTTGAAGATCTAATCATCACAACCCTTTAGACAAATTAATGACCTATTCGAAACTGCAATCTGGTATGAACTGCATACATGTTATTGAAGAGGATTAGAATGATTAGGGCTGCTTACAAATCACTATTAAGTGCATCAAGAACCCTCCTCATGACTGAAATTGAGCTCGACATACAAGGAGTTATTCTAGCCCTCTTCCATTTGATCAAAAACACCTCTAGCAGCTACAGCCAGCCTTCAAACAAGGTCTACAATATGGTACTATTAGGTTGAGCTGGTACAAGCCCTACAGAATACCTGTGACTCTCTAGCATCAAACTTGACCTCCATATAACAGTCAATATAGGCTTACGGCAACCCTAAATCACAGCGGCTTTCTTCTGTATGAAACTCGGCCTCCATATAACACTTGATCTAGACCAGCAGCAACCCTAAATCATAGTGGCTCTCCTCTGTTCCTATTCAGCCTCCACCAGACTTCAACGATGCCCAGAATTACCCTAAGAGCTGCGACTGTCTCTTAGAAGACTCTCAGCCCTGTGACAGAAGAGAACCCAAACAATCAAACAATCCTTGAAGACCTTGGCTGCCTCAGACACATATTTAAGCAAGTTGATGTGTGTAAAATGAAGGAGAAAGCACCTCTATATATACCATTCGGTGGGGGTCAAGAGACGTGACCATTGGACTAGGTGAGGCCGACCTTAATAATTTACATGTGAGAAAACATAAATTCAAAAACCACTTTTCCTTATCCAAATATGATGATCTTTAGGTCGATTTTGGTCTTCTCGAAGAGAGAAATTCAATGCCATAATTATCTTCCCCAAAGGAGCTATCCAAAGTGGAGTTTGGCTCTAGTTTCCAATTTTAACATTCCCTCTCAACTAGGGAGAGTTCCACCTGTCAAACCACAACCATGATTTTCATGCCATCCTGTCGTCATGAATCATCTATGTATCTCGTCTCTGCTATGCTCTGTCAAACATTGGTATGAATAATAAAGAAGAACCGATCGAGAGTGAGTCACAAGACCTTGCCACTCTTTACTCACAAAGGTCAGTCCACATAACCAAATAGGTGAACTCCAATCGGACTTGATCCCAAGTGATCAATTTGAAGAAACATCATTCATCCTAGACATAGGGAGTACAACATTACACGATGCATCCATTGGTAGTGCTATGGTCCCTATCCACTTTTTCCAACTCATTGGTCAGATGAGAGGTACTTCCCATGTGTCCCGGAATACATGGGTAGGATGATACTAAATCAACAATAGGGAAACAATGTATCACATCTTACTCCCAAGCACACGTAAGGAAAGGATGAACCACATCCTACAGTCACACATCACAACCATCATAGGGAAAGGATGAACCACATCCTACACATATGCAAATCACTGAGAGTAGGGAAAGGATGAACCACGTCCTACACGCATGTAAATCACCAATATTAGGGAAAATATTAACCACATTCTACAAACACAAGCCACAACCATCAATCGTAGGAAGGATCCTACACGTGGGGAAAGGATGGACCACGTCCCACCGACATGTCAACCACCAATCGTAGGGAATGGGCTTCCTACATGTGGGGAAAGGACGAACTACGTCCCACCGACATGTCAACAGATGCCTATATGCATCTCTCACTGGGGTATCCGCAGGAAAAGGTGAACCACTCATCATGTTCATATGCCATAGGAGAAGGTGAACCACTCATCCTATGCTTGTGTCATCAGCAATACGGGAAGGTGAATCACTCACCATACATACATGTGTCCGCAATCGTAGGGGAATGTGAACCACTCACCCTATGGTCGCTCATAGTTCAATAAGTACCCCAAGCCTTCAGGAGCTCTTAGATATCAATGTTCCATCTTAAAAAAAGATCCCTTCATATAGGGGATAAAGCCAGGTTGCTTTTTGAAAATTAATGATATTGTTGATCGAATTTCCAATGGAAGCCTCAATAGCTCCTCTCAACATATCTACTAACAGAGATCTTTAGCAGCACTCAACAATCCCTCTGCTTCTTGCATCTCTTGATAAAGAGAATATTTCACTGATCTTACTCCCTCTTACTCAAAGAGACCACAACCTAAACTTGTCTTTCCAGGGTGCACAGTGTCTATCAGACAACCTGCTTATCATGAGATCATTCCACTTAAACATGCCATAAAACAGGTATGTCATTTGCTGTGCCATGTAAAGTGGTATGTGAAATGCAAGATTCTTTGAATCCTCTTCTGAAATATACAACAATGGTGATCATGTGTATAAATGACTGCTGGAGAGTTTCCTCAAATGGCCATGCTGGCCACCTTATGCACTCTTTCTTCAATAGTTCTTTAGAATAACAGATTTCAGTCTTTAAGAAATAAAGGTGGACCTCAAGAGATGCAATACTTAAATGTGTTCTTACCATCTACCATACTATTGATCCAACCTCTCTCTGCAATGTACTTCAGATCATACTATCTTAATGAGCAGCTATCCATCTTCGTATCAAGGCAAACAATTGATAGAGGAGAGGATTATTATCAACATCAATAGCTGAATCCAAACATCATAGCTCCCACTGAATATCGAGAAGGTAACCTTTCCTATAATGTAACCATCTACAATCTGCTATTAATCCTGGGATTTTATAGCTCCCTCTGAATCTTTGTTTTGGATGATCATCTAGCCTTTAATCATGTGCTATCCATACGAGAGATGCAACTTCCATGAGGCAACTGATCCATGATGGGGAAGGTTCCTTTGCATTGAGGTGACTATTTCTATAAGGCTATTTCTTATAAGATCTTGGCTTAAATCAGGATCTTCAGCTTATCATGCTCGAGAAGACATAGAATCTGTCATGTACCTTCTTTAGGACACCTTTGAATTCGAGCTGATGAGTGTCTCCCAAAAGAGACTGTTCCATAGTGCCATGCAATTCTTCTCTTAGCTGATCTTTAAAATAAGGGCTCCAAGTGTGCTGCATTTATCAAAAGTGTTGTATTTTCTTTTACTAGAAGATCCTAGGAGCTTCTTCAAAAGATGAACTATTCTATTGTCTTGTTCACAACAAGACTATAACACAGTTGGAAATTTATAGGAGCTTCAACATATGATCATGGCTTCTGGACTGAAACAATAATGCAGTAAATGATGCTGAACTAGATATGCCATATATATATAAGAGAGCATATAGTGCAAGAGCGTATACTGATACAAAATATGAAAGATATGATGCCATTACCATTAGATTGATTCTCATGGCATTAGAATGAGTAGACTTGAATATGAGAGAGACCTGTAGCCATAGATGAGCGAGAGTGTGGAAGAGTGAGGATAATGCGATGACCGTTACAGAGATGGCATTTCATAATGTGGTCTTTTGTGTAATGTGGTGATGCCGCTTCAAATAGAGGTAGCAATGCCAAATGCACTGCTCTGGAAATTATGCAAATATAATGGCGTAGATATTAAGTCAGATCCAAGGCTCCAGAGGTAGTCAGAGAACCAAACTACTAGAAATCTCTTACAGGTTTCCTAAAAGCAAGAGCCCATTTATGAGATTGATTACAGACAGTTTGTTGTGCAAGGTCATCTTTAGGACAGATTGATACCTCAACAGTTTTGATTTCCACAGAAATATGTTTGTATAGAGCCAATGTTTCTTACAACTTGAAGATATTCGATCAGACTTCAAAAACACTTGGAAAACCTTAGATCAAATTTTCACATGAATATAATGTGGAGTGAAATCAACGTTAAGATGATCATGTATTTGTAATTGTTCTACCGGTGCATATGAGGATAGCCTTGGATAAGGTTTCCAAACATGAATTGATCTCAATCCTTATAGTTGATAATAGATTTTTCAAAATAGACCTTGTGGTTCCAGAAGAGGGACCAAAATCCTTCTGCTCTGACTTGATGCCCTTAGACAGAGGTTCAAGTGCATCATCAAACAAGCCCTTCTTCAAGAACGAATTACAGATAACATGCTTTGTTAAAAGGAAACCATTTAATGACAACTGATAGGATACTTTTCCTCTTATATGTAGGATGCATCAACAGAGATTCTGAATTTTGGCTTCAATAGAGATATCGACCAAGTATCATTGTGAAATAATCTGAACCACTCGTTTACGTGAATATGTCACTGCAGTGTATCAGGACCAAAAAAAAAATGCTCATAATTCCCATGTTACTGTGAACTGGATTGTAAGATTTTGCATCACTGATTGTTGCTCAGACCACAGAGACTGATCATAAACTCATTCACTGCTACTGGAGTAGATAAGGAGCTTGATTATATATGATTTATGGGCTGCTTTAATCATAAGGTACAAATCCTGCCGCTGTGGCAACCAAAACCTCTTTAAAGTGGAAGCCCCTTTTAAACTTAGTATTATAGAATGGATAGACTTCAACTTCTCCAAACAAAGTAACAGACTCACCCATTGTTATTCTATAGAACATACCATTGATATTTAAGTAGAGAAGAAATGAGACGAAGGTATTCTTCAAGCTTGATCCAATCTCAGAGAAAGATCATCGAAACTATTTGTTGGACTTTAGGTACCCTTCTTTAATGATGATCTAGGTGAAATAACCATCACGGTTTATCATATCAGGAAGACCTCTTCGAAGCTCAGACACATCACAAATAAGGTCACTATTTTTCTTAGAATCTTCTATAGCTCCACATATCTAATTAGGCAATAGAATGCTTAGAGTTTTGTTCGAATGACTGTTGTAGGACAACGACCAAGATTAGCATTTCATTCTTACAGTGATACTACAATAATTCCAGCAATACTTCTCACTATTTTTCAAAGAATAGGAATAAAGTCAACCAATCTTCCACAACACTGATGAACGCAGATCATAATAAATTCCAAGTTGCCTCAACTCCACCAGGCCAAAGGATTTGAGTTCTTATTCTGACATATAAATCATTTTATGTCACTATGACACCTCAGAGTCAAGGAAAGGATCTTAAAGGGAAACCTCTCCTTCCATATGCTGGTGATGATGATACAGTCTGAAGCTTGATTGGATAGAACTGCTAAATATTCCTCTGAAAATATCTTGAAATTACTTTAAACACACCTTATAAATACTGAAACATACCTTGATGACTTCCAACCTTTGCTCGTAATGATTGAGTTTCTATTGAATTGGTGCCCATTTTCACTGATTAGGGCCTGTAGAAGGCCTTAAGACAATATCACAGATTTGTCATTCTTGAACTCGGACTTGTCCTACCACAAAGGGTTGAAGGTTACTTACTGAAATTCCTTAGATGCTTCTTAGTGATTGCAATATCTTAAGCTTGGGCTTGTCCTCACCCGAGCTTTGATACCATATCAATTTTGAGTTAACATGTTCTTTTCTTTGCTTAGGTTCATTTGCCCATTAATCCATTAGCAATAAAATTAATCATGACTGTAACTAATGAAAGAACATAAATGATAAACGCTGAAGACAAGCCAAGACAGTATAACACAAGAGTATGGCTCAAGCCAAGCAAAAACCCCAATATGGGAAAACCCTTGATCAAATCTTCTTATTATCAAATGTTGAAGAGGGAGAGAGATAGAGTACAATGATTCCAAGTCAATACTGACTTTCCAATTTGAAGATCTAATCATCACATCGCTTTAGAAAATGAATGACCTATCCGGAACTGTAATCTGGTATGAACTGCATACATGCTACTGAAGAGGATTAGACTGATTAGGGCTGCTTACAAATCACAGTTAACTGCATCAAGAACCCTCCTCATGACTTCTGCTGAGCTTGACATACAAGGAGCTATTCTAGCCCTCTTCCATTTGATCAAAAACATCTCTACAGCTACGGCCAACATTCAAACAATGTCTGCGGTATGATACTGTTAGACTGAGCTGGTACAAGCCCTAAAGAAGACCTTCGGCTCTCCAGTTTCAAACTCGACCTCCATATAGCACTCGATCTAGGCCCGCGACAACCCTAAATCACAATGGCTCTCTTCTGTATGAAACTCGGCCTCCATATAGCACTTGATCTAGGCCAATGGCAGCCCTAAATCATAGTGGCTCCCTTTTGTTCCTATTCAGCCTCCAAAAAAATTCAATGATGCCCAAAATTACCCTAAGAGGTGCGACTATCTCTCAAAAGACTCTCGGATTTGTGACAGAAGAGAACCGAAAAAATTAAACAATCCTTGAAGACCTCAACTGCCTTAGACACATATTCAAGCAAGTTAATGTGTGTAAAATGAGCGAGAAAACACCTCTATATATACCATTCGGTGGGGGTCAAGAGACATGACCATTGGACTAGGTGAGCCGACATATAGGTGAGGCCAACCTTGATAATTTACATGTGAGGAAACATAAATTAAAAAACCCACTTTTCCTTATCCAAATATGACGATCTTTAGGTTGATTTTGTCCTCTTGAAAAAAGGAATTCAATGCCATAATTATATTCTCCAAAGGAGTTGTCCAAAGTGGAATTTGGACCTACTTGCCTATTTTAACAATTCTCCTTCTTGAGTTTAGGACAATTACTTTTGAAATGCCCATATTCATACTTCCATAACATAGAATCTTAGACATGTCGATTTTCTTTTGAATTTTTTTTCGAGACATCCCTTTCTTCCTTGCCATTGCTGCATATGCTTGAGTTTGTTCACTTGATCTGATGTCGTTCTTTTCCTTCAATCTGGTTTCTTCAATTTTGCATAATGACCGTAGATCATTGAATGGAGTAGTTTCTTTCTTTCCATAGATACTTGATACAAAGTTGCCCAATTCATTAGGTAGTGCATTGAGCACAATGGTGGTCATCTCTCAACCAAACATTACTTCTCCTAGATCTTGTAGTTGGTCTCTTATTTGAGATACCCTCATAAGGTATGAGGCTACCCCTTCTTCCTTTGATACCTTTATCTAGTATAGTTCGGTTTTTAATGATATAATTTCTCCTGTAGTACTTACAGAGAACAATTCCACCAATTTTTCATAGATCTCTTTTGATGTCTTCAACTTTGCTACATAAAGAATGAGAGAATCCTTGATTGATTCAATAAGGATTCTTTGAGCCCTCATATCTCTTTCATATATTTCGATAGAGCTTGAGATTGCTCTTTAGGAGGTTTGGTGATTGAGCCTGTGACATATTCACTAACTTCATTTTCTCTTGAGGATCAAATCTATTCTCTTCATCCATGCAAGGTAATTCAATGACCCAACGAGTTCTTTGTTCTCCTTGCAGAAAGAAGTCATTGTAGATTGAGACATAAAATATAGAATACTTACTTGTCAAGTGAAGATGCTTCTTCGATGATGAATTCTTCCACTAAATTCCTTCTTGATGATGCATAACCAGACATACTACCTCATATGCACCTAAAATTTCAGCATCCGTAGTTATTTATGCATGGTCATTCATGAGCAACTTATTACCTATATTAATTCAACATGATTAGATTTAGCAAGAACTGTACACAAGATTTTCTTTATTTAAATGCACATGGGCGATTGAGCTTTGGACAGTACACCTCCAAACTGTAGACTTGCTGCAACCCAGCTTCTCGTGCATCTGTCACCACTGAACTTAATTTCAAGGATTGAGAATATTGTTCAAGAACCAAGTTTCCAGATATCCAGGGATTCTAGAGGCTTATCCTATCTCCATCATTCAAGCTGAGAATACTCAAGTACAGGCTAGTTGAAAGCTTTAGAGATATGCAACCTCTACCCACCAACCACTAAGGGAATCCAAAGATATAAACCCCACCTTCAATCTACAACAGGGTCTCCAAAGGAATTTCTTCCACCCTAAAGTTGTTGCCACAGTCACTTCACCCAGTGAAGGGAGTCCAGAGTCTACTGAAAATTGATATGCCAGCAAAAAAGGCTAGTCCAGACTCCAGAGCTCCAGAGGTATGCAACTTCCACCCACAAGCCATTGAACTTTCAAGATATCCAGGGATTCTAGAGGCTTATCCTATCTCCACCATTGAAGCATAGAATACTCAATTATAGGCTAGTCTAGGGCTCCAGAGATATGCAACCTATACCCACCAGCCACTAAAGGAATCCAGAGATATAAACCCCACCTTCAATATACAGTGGGGTATCCAAAGGTATTTCTTCCACCTTGAAGTTGTTGCCATAGTAACCCCACCTGGTGAAGGGAGTCCAGAGTCTACTACAAATTGATATGCTAGCAAAAAAGGCTAGTCCAAAGCTCCAGAGGTATGCACTTCCACCCACAAGCCATTGAAGTTGCTAGATATCCAAGGATTATAGAGGCTTATCCTATCTCGACCATTCAAGCAGAGAATACTCAAGTACAAGCTAGTCGACGGCTCTAGAGATATGCAACCTCTACCCACCAGCCACTAAGGGAATCCAGAGATATAAGCCCCACCTTCAATCTACAGCAGGGTCTCCAAAGGTATTTATTCCATCTTGAAGTTGTTTCCATAGTAACCCCACTCGATGAAGGGAGTCCAGAGTCAACTGTAAATTGATATGCCAGCAAAAAAGGCTAGTCCAGAGCTCTAGAGGTATGCAACTTCCAACCACGAGTCGTTGAATTTGCCAGATATCCAGGGATTCTAGAGGCTTATCCTATCTCCACCATTCAAGCAGAGAATACTCAAGTACAGAATATTCTGGTATGAGATTTACAGTAGCAGAATATATTCCAGAGAAATCATATGTTGAATTCTAAGTGATACATTGATAACTAAGAATGTGTCCCTCCAACAGGTCAATATCAAGTTCAGGTTTGGACTAGTCTTCGCCATGTTGCATTAAGATAACTACAAATACGAATATATGTGATACATTGATAACTAAGAATGTGTCCCTCCAATGGGTCAATATCAAGTTCAAGTTTGGACTAGTCTTTGCCATATTGCATTAAGATAACTACAAATAGGAATATAAGTGATACATTGATAACTAAGTATGTGTCCCTCCAATAGGTCAATATCAAGTTCAAGCTGGGACTAGTCTTCACCATATTGCATTAAGATAACTACAAATAGGAATCATATGAACCTATACACCATGTTATACCAATATCATATTAAGATAACCATGTTTTTCAGGCATGCATAACCAGGCATACTACCTCATATGCACCTAAAATTTCAGCATCCGCGGTTATTTATGCATGGTCATTCATGAACAACTTATTACCTATATTAATTCAGCATGATTAGATTTAGCAAGGACTGTACACAAGATTTTATTTATTTAAATGCACATGGGCGATTGAGCTTGGGATAGTACACCTCTAAACCATAGACTTGTTGCAAACCAGCTTCTCGTGCATCTGTCACCACTGAGCTTAATTCCAAGGATTGAGAATATTGTTCAAGAAACAAGTTGCCAAATATCCAGGGATTCTAGAGGCTTATCCTATCTCCACCATTCAAGCAAAGAATACTCAAGTACAGGCTAGTCGAGGGCTCCAGAGATATGCAACCTCTACCCACCAACCACTAAGGGAATCTAGAGATATAAACCCCACATTCAATATATAGCAGGGTCTCCAAAGGTATTTCTTCCACCCTGAAGTTGTTGCCACAGTAATCCCACCTAGTGAAGAGAGTCCAGAGTCTACTGCAAATTGATAAGCAAGCAAAAAAGGCTAGTCAATAGCTCCAGAGGTATGCAAATTCCACCCACAAACAATTGAAGTTGTCAAATATCCAGGGAGTCTAGAGCCTTATCCTATCTCCACCATTCACGCAGAGAATACTCAAGTACAGGCTAGTTGAGGGCTCCAGAGATATGCAAATTCTACCCACCAGCCACTAAGGGAATCCAGAGATATAAACCCCACCTTCAATCTACATTAGGGTCTCCAAAGGTATTTCTTCCACCCTGAAATTGATGCCACAGTAACCCCACCTGGTGAGGGAATCAAGAGTCTACTGCAAATTGATATGCTAGCAAGAAAGGCTAATCCAGAGCTCCAAAGGTATGCAACTTCCACCCACAAGCCATTGAAGTTGCCAAATATCCAGGGATTATAAAGGCTTATTCTATGTCCACCATTCAAACAAAGAATACTCAAGTACGGGCTAGTCAAGGGCTCTAGAGATATGCAACCTTTGCCCACCAGCCACTAAGGGAATCCAGAGCCAGAGATAAGCCCCACCTTCAATCTACAACTAGGTCTCCAAAGGTATTTCTTCCACCCTGAAGTTGCTGCCACAGCAACCCCACCCGGTGAAGGGAGTCCAGAGTCTACTGCAAATTGATATGCCAACAAAAAAGGCTAGTCCAGAGCTCTAGAGGTATGCAACTGCCACCCACAAGCCATTGAAGTTGCCATATATCCAGGGATTCTAAAGGCTTATCCTATCTCCACCATTCAAGTAGAGAATACTCAAGTACATGCTATTATGGTATGAGATTTATAGTAGCATAATATATTCCAGAACAATCATAGGTTGAATTCTAAGTGATACATTGATAACTAAGAATGTGTCCCTCCAACAGGTCAATATCAAGTTCAGGTTGGGACTATTCTTTGCCATATTGCATTAAGATAACTATAGATAGGAACATTATGAACCTATGCACCATTTTATACCAATATCATATTAAGATAACCATGTTTTGTAGGCATGCATAACTAGACATACTACCTCATATGCACCTAAAATTTCAAAATTCGCAGTTATTTATGCATGGTCATTCATAAGCAACTTATTACCTATATTAATTCAACATGATTAGATTTAGCAAGGATTGTACATAATATTTTATTTATTTAAAAGCACATGGGTGATTGAACTTGGGACAGTACACCTCCGTTGCCAGATATCCTGGGATTCTAGAGGCTTATCCTATCTCCACCATTCAAGTAGAGAATACTCAAGTACAAGCTAGTGGAGGGCTCCAGAGATATGCAACCTCTACCCACCAGCCACTAAGGGAATCCAGAGATATAAACCCCACCTTCAATCTACAGCAAGGTCTCCAAAGGCATTTCTTCCACCTTGCTTCCACAGTAAACCCACTTGGTGAAGGGAGTCCAGAATCTACTGAAAATTGATATTCCAACAAAAAAGTCTAGTCTAGAGCTCCAGAGGTATGTAACTTCCACGCACAAGCCATTGAGGAAATATAGAGATATAAACCCTATAAAAATTTCTAAATACAAAATTACAAAAACCCTACTGCAGTGCCTTGATTTACTTCTCTTAATTGTGTTTGAATTATACACGTTATTTTCAGAAATATTCAGAAAACAACAAAGTAAACACAACTTGCAACCTACACATATACAGATCATTTACTAGAACATTGTTAATTTCTGAATATGTTCTATGCTAGATGCAAATTTACTTTAAACTTCTAGGGCTCAATCACATGAAAGTAAGATGCAGATAGAACATACCAATAGATCGATGGAAGACAAGCCAAAAACAGAGATAAAGAATGGTGGCGTTACGGCGATCAGCAGGATGCTTCAACCAATGAAGTCTCCATAAGGTCAGCCAACCCAATGTGTCACACAACCACAAGACTGCTCATAAAAAATGCTCCACCAAGATGCTGCACCAAGAAGCCCTAACCGCATCACCATGAGTAGCCCTAATCGCAGCACCATCTGTGAGAGAAGAGAATGCCTCCAAAATGTGTGTGTAAAATGAACTCCAAGTCTCTCCAATATATAGGCATCTATGGGGGTGTGTGACACATCTCTTATGCATGTGGGATAAATCATGTCGACCTTGCACATGTGGAATAAATTAAAAATACATGTTTTGCTCATCCGATTAAGATGATCTTTAGATCGATCTTGCACCTCTCTGAAAGAGGAATCCAATAAAAATATTTGCATCATCATCTAAGCATCACAACATGGATTTTGGACCTAGTTGCCCAAAATTAACACTCCCTCTCAACTAGGGAGAACTCCATCCACCAGGGCCATCCAAACATTGTGCGCCATTTTGCCATAACTTGCTTTGCTGGCTTCTTTATTTCAGAACAAAAGTGGGTCAGTCACCAAGACATCATTCTCGGCTGACAGATTCAGCCCAGAGGTATGAAACCTTTATAAGACTCACAAAGAATCTCATACCAACCCGAAGTTGGTTTACCTGACCCAAAGTCAGTTGGAGGTCTGAAACCTCACTAGGACTCAAGAGAGTCATATACTAACTCGAAGTTAATTGCAGGTCTGAAACCTCACTATACTTGATCCCAGATCAAGTGGTTGGACCATGCGATCCTAGACATAGAGAGTACGGAAATCTCTTATGCTTCCATCGGTCTTGCTATGGTCTCTATTCACATTTCCCACCATTAGCCAAATGCGAGGTACTTCCCATGAGTCTGAAACTCCATGGGTACGATGCATATGGGGCACAAATCAGAGAGAGGTAAACCAACTCAATATCATCACATTGGGGTGGAAGCACACCAACTAGGTTCAGGAAGCCTAACCCTGTGGTTGTTTATAGCATCAAGAAGCTATCCCCAAAGCCCCCCTGGAGCTCCTAGAGCTCATCGTCCAACAGGTTCCTCCAAATAGGGTCATTCCACGATTCCAAGATTCTCATGGAAGGTTAGGAACTTGACCTTCCCCAAGGGCTTAGTGAGAATATCAGTGAACAGCTCACCAGTTCCTATGAGCCTTATGGCGCCTTGCTATACCATGTCCCGAACAAAGTGGTACCTGCTTGGATCGATCATGGAATACGAGATTCTCTGACAAATGAATCCCCTTCTGGTTATCACGAAGGATAATAGTAGCATTTGGCAGATGCTCGAACAACTCACTGAAGAGCTTTCACAACTAGGTGGCTTCACAACAGGCCATACATGTTGCAATGTACTCAGCCTCAGTAGTGCTCAAAGCTACCAACTTCTACTTCCTACATGAAGCAGACCTAAGTGTGAAGCAGCATCCAGATGTGCTCTTGTGATCCACCACACTGCCTGCCCAATCGGCATCAACATATACACGGAGTCTCAAACTCCCGGCAGTACATATAAGCCCATGGTTTATCGTGCCCCAGAGATATCTCAAGATTTTCTTGGCACCAACCCAGTGAATGTTATGAGGATCAACCATGTATTGACTCAACGTGTTCACTGCACAACTTACGTCCGGATGGATGTTCCCTAAGAACATCAGGGCCCCTACGAGTTGATGATAATTAGTAGGATTTGCTAGTACGGGCCTAGCAACTTCATAATATATTTTCCTTGAGAGAGGAAAATCTTCCCAATTATCTTCCAAACGTCCAACCTTAGGAAGTAATGCCTCAGTCCTAGGTCTTTCATCTCGAACTCAGAAGCGATCTCCCTCTTGCACTGATGAATGAGAGGGTCAGCACCTGTCAGGAAGAGATCGTCAAAATAGAGAATCAGAATGAGATGCTTTTCTTTATAAACCTTGAAGTAAAGGTTCGGATCAACATTACTTTGAGTGAAGCCCAGCTTCATCAAATAGCTATCTATTCTCTCGTACCAAGCCCTGGGGGCTTGCTTCAACCCATAGAGGGATTTCTTCAACCTGCATACATGGGTGTCTCCATCCTGGACTTCGAACCCCAGAGGTTGCTCCACATACACCACTTCCTTTATCGAACCATGCAGAAAAACAGTCTTCACATCCATCTGATGTAGACTCTATCCTTGCATAGCAGTAAGGGAAATAATAGATTGGATGGTAGTATATCGGATCACAGGTGCAAGTATATCATCATAGTATACACCTTCCTTTTGAGATTATAGAAGCACTTTAACAGTCCTCAGCTTCTTCTATATCTTGACGAAGAAGATGTTGATCTTAATCCCTCTAAGACTGAAAAACTGAGGCATATACGATAGAGGAAAATTGATCATAGAATCACAGACATATCTCAAGGCCATGATCTTCAAACCTTCTCCAAAGTTGTGATTAACCTTTTCTTCAAGTACGATTCCATTCCTGTTGATCTGAGCCATGCCATAGCTGTGAGAAGTACAAGATTCTCATAATATTCTTCTACAACAGGATTCACTAAAGAGCTACCTCACATGGCTGACTGTTTTCGATGTACAGCCTAAACAATTCTTCCAGACTTTAGTCTTGAGATGAATTATAGCTTTACTGTTCATTATACTTGTGTTTCAGCATTTTGATAGTGTACCTCAAGGTACCTGCAAGATGTCTGGATCAGCAACTTCAGCTTAAAGCTAAAGAAAACATCATCTCCCCCTGAATATTTGAGAAGAGATCTTCCCCAAAGAGACATTTGCGACTGGTTATCAGTCCTAGTTACATGAACAATTTTTAAAATAATCAATGGGTAAGAGGAGATACTTCTACTTCCTTTGATCTTTCAGAGGACTGTCATTTGTAGCTCAGGCCTAACAGCTACATCCATCTCCTTTCCTTTGATCTAGATCTTAAAACCCACACTTAAGAATGAACTCGTTGATGGCATTTAAATAGGTGAAAAATGAGAGCATAGCCAACATGGCAACTCGAGGGAGTCTGGCATGACTTATCCACAAGAAATAGAATTCTCCTAGAGCACCTGCGATATTCAGAGGACAGTATATGGCTCTGAAATAGCTTCGACCTCCTGTGAAGAAATAAAACGTACAACTAGTAAAGATATTTTACGGTCCTCTAAGCATACCCAAAATTATGAATGTTCAACACAACATCTTCTATTTTTGACAAAGGCCATATCAATTCTTCCAGTCTCTATGCAGCGCAGGAATAAGAGTCACAAAATGATATCTTGTACAGCAAAGGGAAATTTCAAACTTTTTCTTTTCTTTTCTTTTTTATATTGAGCATAATTCGACCTTGAAACCCCTGCTAGAATACACAACGATTCAAACTTTTATAACATTCAATAATTCCTCTTGGAGATTGCTACGGAGACAAATAATATGAGGCCCTTCTCTCTGCGTACAAACTGTTCACTCGCTTCTGCATAGACTCGTGGAGCCTGATCCAAATTGGAGAATAACAAGGCGTCAACCAATTTATCAGATTCGACTTCTAATCTTACAATAAACTCAACAATCACGAGGCTTATGTAACTTTCCCAACTGATGCACAGGCCCCTTTAACACGCACTTCTTGAGTCAACTTGGACACAGAGATCTTCAGATCTGATTTTGGTCAAGTCAGAGCTAGAGAACATCTGATGCTACCCAAAATCTCAACACTCCCTCTTAGTGAGGAATGTGCTCTAGCAACACTCCACCACTAAAGCATCCCCTTATCTCTAGAATTGGTCTCCGCGTTGCTGATGCTTGGACTGCTGCCCTCCATCCACTGCACTGTTGCTTTCTGTAATGTTGCCCATGTCACTTCCACTGGCACTGCCACATCTTTACTGCAGTGCCTTGATTTACTTCTCCTACTTGTGTTTTAATTATACAAATTATTTTCAGAAATATTCAAAAAACAATGAATTAAACAAAACATGCAACCTACCCGTATACAGATCATTTATTGAAAAATAGCACACATATGAAAAAGGACACACATGATTTTTCGGACAAATGTTCGCAGAAAAAACCAATGCAGGAAAACCGGTGCAGCAGCTCTTTGAGGGTTTTATTATTAAGCAGAATCTGAATACATCAAGGGCACAAGTAGTGGTTTGCCTGACAGAGAATTTCACGGCAGTTGTACCTTATCGCTCGGAGACAAAAAAATATGGCTGATTCAAACCCTTCAGGAATTACTGAATTCAAGCCATTTCTAGCCCACTGGAACCCCTAGTGCATCTCTTCCAGCTACTACGTCAACCTCTCCTGCCCAACGCAGCCTCTGCACAGCACAGGTTGTGCCTACGTCACCCTAAAGGCCTCTGCGCTGCCTCTCTGTCACCCTCTGCATTGTCTCTGTACCAGTTTGGCTGGGTTGCGTCCCTCTTGCTAGCCTCTGCGCTGCCTGGTACAAATTTGCCTCTCTGATATATGTATTCTCAGCCTCCAATCTGAATATCCCTTGCCGATCTGCCGCTCACTACCACTGCAAGCTCACTCGAAAATTCTCAGCAAACCACGCCCCAAAATTTTGACTTGGCTCAAGTGTTGCTACTCTGTGTGTATCCTCCAACTGACCCCAAGCCTTCATTTAATATTTTTTTCGTTGAGAAATCAACGGTCGTGATATAATCACTAATCAACGGCTAAGATTAGAGAATGCTTGATGCACGTCACTTGGAACATTCTCACCACATGTGTAAATTAATTCACTTTATTTTTTCAATTTCCCTAAGTTAGACTTAGGGTCCCCATTAAAAAATAATTATTTGAATAACTTTTACACCGGGTGGATTTTCTCCAAACGATTTCTGGGTCTTGGAGATCTCATGTGTTCTAGCCCCTCCACAAAATTTCAGAGCTAGAGCACATTCGATGCTACCCAAAATCTCAACAAACCCCACCCTCAATCCACACCAAGAACTCCAAATGTATTTCTTCTCACTCTGAAGTTGCTTCCACAGTAACTCCACCCAGTGAAGGGAGTCCAGATTCTGTTGTATGATTAACAATGAAAGCTAGTACAAGAGTTTGTAATAAGATCAACAATGAAAGCTAGTACAATTTCTCTATCACACTGTAAAATTATACTGGAATTCTAAGACCTTTGTAGCACATGTTCTGCTAGCTAAAGATATAGACCATCAAAAAAGTTTCCACTGGTTAGACACTCTAGAAAGGAAAAACCATCTACTGGTAAATCTCTGCTCCTAGTTAATTTGCAGGAATGGTGGAACCCTGTAATCAGTTCAGATGAGTGTTTTCACATACAACCATTTCACAATTCATGTGTCCAAGGACATTACTAATGGCCACATACCAATTTCCTATAGTCATGGCCTCTAATTTAGTATTGCTTTTCTATAGGTCTACTTCCTTTATATGCTATTGTTGTTTCTAGTTTCCATAAGGGAGAAATCCTTTAATCTAGTAGTCAAGATAAGTCCCTGCTGCTTAAAGGACTGGTACGGATTGGTTTCCCTAAGGGTAGGCCCAGTCCCATTTTCATCTTGCAAGTGCCCTCTCGGGAGCAAAAAACTTTCTGGACTCATTCCCAAGTCATCTAAACTAGCTTGGTTTCCTTTAGACATGGTTTCCATATGGGAGAAATCCTTTAATCTAGTATTCAAGATAAATCCCTGCTACTTAAAGGACTGGTATGGCTTGGTTTCCCTAAGTGTAGGCCCAGTTCCATTTTCATATTACAAGTGGCCTCTCGGGAGCAAAAAAATTTCTAGACTCATTCCCAAGTCATCTAAAATAGCTTGGTTTCCTTTAGACATGCTAGCTTTGAATCTTTTCTTGTCTGTATTGTTTACTTGTATATTTTTTCCATAATCTAATAAAACATATCTGCTTACAAAAAAATGAAAATTTTGACAGACAACAAAAATTGATATATCTATTTAGTATTTAGCATTTATACTTGAAATTTTGACTTCCTCCTCGTAGTAATCTCCAAATCAAAGGATTGAGTCCACATCCTACAAAAGATTATTATTCTGACATGTGTGAAGATGATCTACATGCTCGTGAACTAATGGAAGGTAGGATGAATAGCCATGATATGGCCATAAAATTTATTGTTTGGGTATTCATGGGTATAAAATAAGAAAATGTGAACATGGATGTCACTGATGCAGCTCAAGAAATTTTTGAGTGAGATTTTTATGCAACAACGGATGTATGAGCTGCTATTGATCTTACAAAATGTGAATCTGGGAATACAAACATAAATAAAAAATTAGATAACTCGAGAGAAATTATCTCTGAAGGTGAAGATAAGATTCATGCATCACTTTTAATGATCAAAATGAAGGGGAATATAAGTGAATGGATTGGAAAGTTTTTATAAAAATATCAGATCTAGAATGAATAATCATTTGTTTGAAATTTAAAGTTCAGGGAGAGAAATGGAGAAAAATGTCATTTCCAATGATAATTCGGGCAGTTTCGAGGTCAAAGGATGATAGGTCTCGTGTAGATCTTTCCAGCCAATAATATCATGGGGGATATAGTATGAAACCAATGCTCTTTTTTGAGGATAAGATGTCAATATTAGACAGTGTAACAAATTCAAGTCAGCATTCTTCCTCTCGCAAAGATAGTCAACCTATGGTTGACGACTATGATGATGAAGAAGATGAGCACAAAAGAAATTTTCTATGGCAGTCCAAGCCAGCAAAATACACCTCTAGGTATAGAAATTTTGGAATTAGGATTCCCAAATCCAACAATTTCAACATCTTGGTTATCAAAATATGAGCCCTACCCATCTCAAGAACATTGACTTGATGATAAAGTAGCCCTGAACACACACACACAAATATATATCTATATATCTATATATATATATATATATATGGTGCAATATAATTAAATATTGAATCTACTTTTAAATACTCATCTCATTTTCTCTTATAGTGGGATGTGCTTGCTTGCAAATATTGTTGCTATTTAGTGCTACTGCTACTACTGAAAGGGATTCTCCTGAACCTTTCATTAGGACTCTTCGACAGGGTTATGTTTTGGTAAGCATTTTCATCCAAACGTGGGACTTGGATCTATTTCCCCTTTCCCTTAGCGAGGATTTGGTTATTTTTGCTTTGGATAAGAAGCTTGAGCCTTCATTTAGCCAGCTTGATTGAAAGAGTTGGGTCGACTCACCTTTTAGCACACCAACAGAAAAAATTAGTGAAACAAATTGTGCAACTTTGTTCTGATCAGGCTCTCCTAGGCTACGTAGAACTGGAAAATCCAATGAGGATAGCACTTATTAACACTTAATGCTGGCTAAGATGGTTCATTCACCTTGATACGTATGACAAGTTTAAGAGAAAAAAGAAAGAAAACATATAAAAAGTGCAATTTCAAGAGTTCAGGACCAACCGTATCTGACATATTAAGTAGAGACATTTTCTTCTTACAGCATCCAGTTCCCATTAAACACCCAGTGTGATGATTCTAAGCCTTATTTGCTTATGCAATCCATGGTTCATTAATCCCATTACCTTTATAAATGCCACCATTACCTCTATAAATGCACAGACAACGTAAGTCTCGAACATATATTTAGAAATATAAAAGATATCCTCAAGGAAAGAAAATGCATACTTGGATTTGTTGTTTCGAGCCATTTGGTGGGCAACCAAGAACTGAACCCACAGTTCCTGCTCGTCCAGGCACATGATGTAGATTGTGTGAATGCGAACTTCGAGTGTAGTCTTCGTCCAGTTCTTCTAAATCACCATAACAATTACGGCCAGACTGCCTTGTATGGTATCCATCAGTTGTAGCTTCTCCTTGAAAAGGAACACTCCAGTTCTTCTAAATCACCATAACAATTACGGCCAGACTGCCTTGTATGGGATCCATCAGCTGTAGCTTCAAAGTCATGTATCGCAGATGATAGCACTACCATTTGACCTCTTTTATTCATTAGTAAGAATCTATTACAAACTAAAATATTTTTTTGCCTGCTCAAATAAGATAGGAATACAATTGTCTGCCAATTTAGATGTCGCCAATACAGAATCCATTTTTTTTGAATTCAACCAAAAGTATGATAAAATGTCAACTTGAGCTTTTTGAATACTTCAGTTGAATACATATCGATTATTGTGCATATTTACTTCAGTTGAAGTTGTGAAAATGTACCTACAGCAGTGTATAACCAAACTGTTTGACAAAAGACACCACTGAAAATTCAATATAAACTCGAAAAATTTCTAAAAAATATATAAACAATTCCAGGAGGGATTTTAGCATGTACCAATGTGTCTGCTCCATCATCGGCCCTGTTGACAGCAAATTCACCTACCTTAATACCCTATATTCTCAACTCTGTAGTGCTATCAGTGAATCAGTTTCGCGGTTTTTTTTTTTTGGAGGGGGGGGGGGGAGCGGGGTGCCTGGTGGTTGGGAAAAGGAACAACGAAGACTTGCAGCTGGTTACGAACCAATATCCACCATCCACGCCTGCAAAGCCTCGGTACTGGAGATTATTTTACTGCTCGCTGGAACAAGAAACTTGCTTGTCGATGAAAGCCCGGCTGGCAGATGGGTGGGTGCGTGGCTGGGTGGGCAAATGGGTGTCGGAGTGCCTGGTGGTTTTAGAGTCATCGAGGGTGTGGGGACCTGAAATATTACTGAGACGAACATTACAAACCCCACCCACAACGTTACAAATTCCCTTCCTCCTTCGTAAGAATAAACAAGCTCCGCAGCCCCCTGATATGAGACCTGTTACTACATGGAAGCACCCTTCCTCCTTCCTTGGAAAAGGAAAAACTAGGAAAAACCATGCTAGGGAAATAAACGATGGAAATTAAAATATATATATATATATATATTTTTGAAAGACAGAAATCTTGGAAGACAACTTAAACAAAACGTGAATCTATGTCAGCAGGAAATAGATTCCATTAAATGTATGTGTGTTTTCTATTTGTTTTATGTGTGTTTTCAATTTGTTTGAAGGTATTTTTTAATATAAACCATTATTAATTATATAAAAATTGTTTGAGTTCTTTATGTCATATTATTTTAGCAGATTTTGGTTGATTTTTTAATTTAATCGTGATATGATAGTTGTGTAGTTAAAAAAATGGAGTGACATAGTAATGTTATGGATTGATGATTATTTTGAATGAAATGTTTAGTTTAGTAAGGATAATTAATTTATGGAGATTTTCTATAATGTTCAATAGAGGGAGTTAATATGGGAAAGGTGATAATTTGGCTCTCATGTGCTTTAGAAAATTGATATATTTTTGTCCATAAATGTTAGAGGTGGAAAAATATCCTTGGTTCTAAAGTTAAGTTCGTTCCAACATAACTATATTTTAAACCACAAATTGTTGTTGACCTCATGGATATGATAGAAATTTTTTGGTTTGTAGGATAGTCTTGTCATGAAATAAGAAGGGTAGTTATTTTTCCTTGATTGTGATTCTTTGTAGATTTTGATGTGTTTTTCATTCTACTTTACATCTATAGAAAATAGCTACAGATTTAATTCCTTGTCATATTTTATATTCTCTATGTCTACCAACATTTTGAATTCCCACAATATTATGTATATTGGTGAATTTGTCATCATTACTATTGTTGGGATGTCCTCTTGCATAACTTGGTATTCCCCGTACCCATAGAACCTCTTCCTACGAAGTTTTATTGTTGTAGGGTATACAACTTTTCCTCCACCTTCAAAGAAATCGGATAAGCTTGTCTCCTCTTCAATCTATAACTTAAAACTATTAGCATACATTACTACCCTTTTGTATTATATATTTAAGTCTTAACTGGGTGATAACTTGAATAATTCTTTCGTATATACTCTTAAGTGGATATCTCAATTTTTGTTCTTGTGTATATAAAATCTATTGATAATAAATTGGTAACAAGTTCTCCTTGAACTAACTCATTTTTTTCTTCCAAGTCTTGATCTTTTCTTACTATCTCTTTATTTTATCATTTTGCGTAACATCCCATTAGAGTATAGCATCACCTTTGCTTTTAATTTCATAAAAAAGGAACCCTAATATGGTCTAGAACATTTTATTTTTATCAAAATACCTATTTTGGTTAGTTGATTAGATCCTCAACTTATAAACTACCATCACAAACAAAAGTCGCAATCTAGATCACGCCCAAGTTTTTCCCTTGTTCACTTTGGTCTCACTGATTCCACACTTAGCCTCGTCTAGAAAATTTCACTCGTGATCAACTTGACCTCACTCAACCTTCCTGAACTGCGCATTGCACAGTCTCAGCCCTCAAGCCCCGACCTTACCTCTTGAAATTGTGCATTGTGTAGTCACAATGTTCAAATTTGACCCTTGAGCTCCAGAACTACGTAATTTATGCCCCTCAGTCAGCCTTAATTGTGCATTGCACAGTGCCAAGCCTCACGCTTCCAGCCTGACACCTTGAGTTGCGCAATTGCACAATCCATTAGATTTTTCTCCCTCCATAATTGTGCATTGGGAAACTTTAAGCCTCAAACCTGAGCCCTTGAAACCCTCAACTATGCAATCTCCCAGCTTGTTCTCCTTCCAGAATTTCACATTTGGCAACTCCAGGCCTCAGGCATCAACCTTCAGCTCTTGAGCTCCTCAACTGCACAATCACCTAGCTAGGCCTCTCAAAACTATGCATTGGGCAACCTCAAGGCTCAAGCCTCAAGCTTGACCTCCTGAATCCCTCAATTGCACAGTTCCTTGAGTCTATCATTCGAGAACTTCGCATTGGGAAAACTCAAGCCTCAAGCCCCAATTGTGAGCTCTTATCCTTTGACCCTGGCCATCCTGAACTGCGCATTATGCAATCTCGAGCTTCAATCCAAAACCTTGACCTCTGGAACTGCACAATCCCTACGTTAGTCACCAGTTCCAGCCCTAACAAGTGATTTCATGAAACATGTTAGATTATGGGTTTTTTAGACTGATGTCAGATTGTCGTGAATGGTTTTCAGTTGTAGGTACTCTATATCATTATGATAGGATGATGATGGATGAAAGGGAGAGGGAAAAAATTGAATTGAGAAGAATGCTATAAATGGTCGAAGAAGAGAAGAGGCATATCTGCCTTCAATTGCAACATGTGCTTGAGGAACAAGTTGCTGAAAGTTCCACTCTAGTGACAGCAAAAGAAACATCAAAACTAAAGCCAATATGTGGACATGGTTCAAATAGTGGTTATGGACCATATGAGGAAAATGATGCATGTGCATTTTGTAAGCATCTCCAAGGTTCTCATCATATGTCAGTTGGTAAAAGTGGGTGGCTAAAGTCATCTACAATGTCGTCATCATCATCAGAAGTTGAAAAGATGAATGACAAGTTCAAGGAGGTAATAAGCATTTCAAGTACAATTCCTTATGTTTTTGTTCATAACACCTCTTTTGTAGCATTTGAGCAACATAACAAAGGCATTGGTATGAAGATGCTATCTAAAATGGGTTATGAAGGAGGAGGTGTCAACATCAATGGCCTCGAGGATAATGTTGTTGTTGGAATTCATGGTTTATGAAATTGTTGATTATTTTCAGAGAACTTCCTTCTTTGTAGCGTGGGCTTGGGTAGTCACGATCGGTGTGAATTATCAACAAGATTTCACACCCTCCATCATTTTAGATGGTTTGAAATTGTTACATGCCTCAATTTTTAATTGTTTTTGGTTGTTTCCTAACTTCTTCCCTTTTCACAAATCATCGAGCTGCCATCTTGTGACATAAGGAATTGAGTGCTAATGGGAATTGCACCTTGGTCATCGATTCACAAGAGAAAACGGTATTCTACCATTCGATATTCTTTTCTAAACCTCCACGATGTTGTGAATGAGGATCTTATTTTTCTAATTTTCTAGAGATTCTTAATTTGTTGGAAGGCGTGCGACCACTATCCTTGTCTAGTAGCAACTTGCACTTCTCCACCTTTTTTTCCATTGAAAGATTAATTTGCAAGAATTTGATCATTCACTAGATGAAACATAATTCAAGTTGTTGGGTTAGCCACCCTAGCCCCTCTCTTGATTGTTCCTTGCAAATCCCCGTTCGAAATTGGGCATTCGAGGTTTGAAAAAATGATATTTTTTTTAGCTCGTCCTCTTCTATGATGCGTGGAAAGTGCAAAATTCCATGTTTTAATTGTTCAACATTGATGGCTTATGTCTTAACCATGAAAGTGTGGAACATTACTACTCTTCTTCTCCATTTTCTAAAGCATCCATTATGAGTGTTCAACTTTTACACTTTGTATTTTTATTGCTTTCATTTGCATCATTTAGAGTAATTGCTAGTTATTATTTTAGCAAAAATAAACATTGTCCAATAAGGAGAGGAAGTTGCATGGAGTGCATTATGTGGCCTTGCATTATACACGCATAGATGACTCTTTTGTTTTGTTTTTGTAACTAGGTTGAGCCTAGGGCAGGGCCAACCTGTTTATTGGATGGAAGAACGATCTACCCACAATGGGATGCTATCACCATGATTGTACGAAGCACAATTAAGCGTGGACACCCCTTGGGATAGTTCAATTTCCCCAAAAGTGGTTTCCATCCTTAACCCTGAATCCCCATGAGGTTTGAACCTAAGACCTGGTGGTGACTAAACCCCACTCAAACCAACAAGTATACACCTCATGGGTCACACATAGATGACATTGCTTGTAGGGAGAAATGACATTCTTGTGTAATCTTGTCATGTGACATTTTACACTCAATTCCATGTGACATCTATCGAGCACATTGTGACAAAACTATAACAATATTCCTACCATTATTTGACAAGGAAATTAATAAACATAGTAGGGCATGGCCCACTAGGGAAGTTGGCTTGTTAATCCTCCTCTACTCCTTTGGATTCTAATAAGTTTTATGACCAATCCCATTATTCTAATAAGTTTTAGGATCAATCCCATTTAAATTCTTCTATGATATTTAGCATGTAGGTGGTCTTAAATTCAATACACATAGTAAGACATGGCCCACTAAGGGAGTTGCATTGCCAATCATCATATACTCCTTTGGATTTTAATAATTTTAAAGATTAATCTCATTTAGGTGGTCTTAAATTCATCATAGTTAAAATTACGTTGTATGATTTAAATCAAATAAACATTTATTAATAAAATTAATGAAATTTAATCAAATTTAAACTATCATTGGTTAACCCTCTCCCAATTTCCTTCCAACAACTGAACCATCACATAAAAACTTTTGTTATGGATAAGTTCCACAAGCGTACTTGGGATAAAGAGTGAGGGAGAAAGAAACAATATTGTATTGAAGAGTTTAATCCCACTCATATCATTAACAAAAAGCATACACAGGGGCCAATATTTCTTGGAGAGCCAAAATTCTTATTGCTCAGTTATAGACTAATTCTCATAAACTCCGTTGTGAAACGAGTCTCTGTTGTGAAACAGGGTGCTGGAAAAGGCTAAAAGAAATGTGGGAAGAAAAAGCGTGTTTTTCGCTATTCCGGAAAAGTGGAAAAAAAAAAAAATCATTTTAGAATGCAAGGCCTTCAAAGACAGCACAAAAAGTTATGCAGATACTATGACAACTAGCTTTTTGGGATAATTTATTGCACGAGGGGTTGTCGATAAGTTAGGAGCGTTTATTGTGATGTTTTAGATGAAAATGGCCGAATAAGGATAGTAAATCAATTTGTCCCATAAGCTATCTTTAACCTCTTTAAAGTTAAAATAATAAACTATTTTTAATCTCTTTAACATTAGAATAATTTCTTTACATATTTTTAGTTTACAACATTTTTACTCACCCTCGTCATTAACAACCAACCCAATTTTCCCTTTAAATGGGGAAAGAAGAAAGACACAAAGAAATACGAGAGGCTAAAAATAACATGTAGAATAGGTTGATTCTCCATCTTATTCTTATATTCAGCCCTTTTTCTATGGAATCTTATAACAAACACTCCAACTTCTCGACATTGAAACTCTTCTTCATCATTGGCATTCACACCCACATGGAACAAAATGTGGCTAACGCAACTTATGATTAAGCTGAAGGCTTTTCTACTATGAGGTTTATCTTTGTGACACATTTCAAATTCGTCGTCCCTGACAGAATCTGAACAGTGCCCCTTGGGATTACAGCGTGCTACACGAGAGAACCCACGTGCATGTTAGTCTAGAGAAATTGAAGGCGTCGTTATAGCTCGAAGAAGTACCATTTGCGATCAATGTCAGTCCATGATATTCCATAATATATGTGGCGTGTTCCCTTAAAATAAACACATAATGTTCATGCAGCCTGTGCTTGCACATTCAATAGGTTTTTGAAATACTGATGTGGAGCTCCTGCACTTTTGGGGATGTGAGGGTTCTGTTTTCATCAAATTTATTCCTGGTCAGTTCGTAGCGGAGAAAGACTCTTCAGTTAACAATTTGAGTGTTAGAGGAATTGAGGTTATTAACGAAGCGAAATTGCAAATAGAGATGATTTGCCCAAAGAAGGTGTCCTGTGCAGATATAATCACATTTGCGACTAGAGATAGTGCATCATTTGTATTTTTCTTAAAATTTATCCATAAGAATACCACTGTGTTAAGTATAGCATGGGATAACAACAATGCTCAATGATTTCTAATGATTGATCGTAGGCATCTCCCATCCCCCTCTACAGGAAGAAAGGATGGAAATATTACAGTAGCTTCCAATATATAGGGAAATATACCACCCCTACCTTCAATGTAACCCATCTAACTCAGATATTTGTAGCTAAAGGTCTATCCCAGGACGAGATGGTTAATTTTCATGTATTTTCTGAGACCTACAACTCATCAATGTGTCAATTCTTGTAGATGACAATAATGGTTGAGAAAAACCATGATTATAATCATGTTTGTGTTGTTTGGGCGAATGTAGGAGCACACACAATTGGTGTCTCTCACTATACTTCATTCATCAACAGGCTCTACAATTTCAATGGCACAAATACGACGGACATGTCCCTTGATCCAACGTATGCTCAGATACTGAAGCAGAGTTGTCCCTAAGGCAACCCCATTAACGTCAACACGACTGTGGTCATGGATCCTCAAATGCCACTGATCCTGGACAACTTGTATTACAAGGACGTTATAGCTAACAGTGGTCTGTTTACATCGCATGCAACTCTGCTTACAGATCCAAACACCAAATCTAGTGTGACTGCAAACTCAGGCCTTAACTTGGTCGGATGGCAAAAACAAATTATTGCCGAAATTATAAAAATGGGAGATGTTAGTGTATTAAATAGCAACCAAATGGGACATATTAATGTTTTGAGTAGTCTGCGTCAACTGCAGGGTTGCCAACAATTAAAACAGATTGGAAATTTAGTTTTCCTTAGCTTCAAATTTGGAAGATTTTCACTTCTCAACGATTAAACTAGCACAACGAACAACATAGACGTTGGTGCAACCTATTGAAAATGCAGGCACATATGTCCAATATATATTGTATATCAATGATGTGATTTATAGGAAAAAAACTATATTTTAAATAAAAAATATATTTAGCATAAAATTGTTGTTTTAAATAAAAAAATATATTTATTTATTACATTATTTTATTAATTTCACTTTTGTTAAAATTAATTTTTTTATACATTATATTTAAAATATTGATTTTTTTCAATGTCTATTTCATACTGCATTTCCCTCCATTTTTTCATGCCGCATTCTTCCCTCCATTTTTATATAATATATATATATTTTTTAAATATCTTTACACCTTAACCGCACTTCTCTCCATTTTATATAATATTCTTCACTCCATTTTTACGTCCTGAGGGGTTATCTTTGTTGAAATGGAGTGAACAAACCCTGTTCACCCCACCTAATCAAAAAATTTTGTCCATCGCACTTCTGTCCAGTAGAAAATTGACATGTGTAACCACTAGGTTCGTTCTACTATAATACCAATGAAACCTGCAGCTAGTACAGGTGGTGCAGGCGGCGAAGCAGCGAGTTCAGGAAGAGAGGCATAAATGCACTTTCCTTCCTCTGCGAATTTCAGTTCCAACACGATAAAATTCGAATTCGAAAAATTCGAATTTGTGTCTGAGTGGAAGCGATCTCGAACCTATGCCTTCGTGAGAGAGGGCCAATGGACTGGCAGGGGAATTCGACCGATCTGGCTACCCGTTCAGCTTGTTACAAGTCATATATTTAGATAGGTTGGAAAATAACAAATGTAACGAGTGCCAAATGGTACGGGTCATGTATATTTAGATAGGTTAGGGTGAATGATTCAAACGAGAGGGAGCTTCTGTAAGATTGTCCTGTAAGAGAAACAATATTAATTATTTAAATTGCCTCTGTATATTTTAGCGAAATATATTGGTGGGTGATCAAACAGGACTAATGGGCGAAGAAGCGAGGAATAATAATAAGGTAGATATTCGAAGTTGGGTGGAGAGGATTGACGAACTACTGGACGCATCGCCTCGCTATGTGACAGCACTCAGATCAGCTTTCGTTCGATTTCAAACTCCACCACCCAACGCAATTCTTCCAACTTCCCACCTGCTACTTTCTCTACAATTTCTTGTACAGGTACTGTAACTTGTTTTCTTTGTTTAATTGCATCCTTCAGATTTAAGAATACAATGGTTCTGGATTTTTCTAAGCTGGGTTTTAAACGTGTGTTATCTCAAGGTGGTCCTTAGTTCAAATCCCATTGATTCAACCCATGGTTTGATGTAGTAGCGGTGCCAATACCACTCTAATCCTGGTTGTGACTAACACTGTGTTTAATGTCAATTTTTACTGGCGACTGTTATAGACTTATCTCAACTATGCACTGATTCTGCCACGGAATTTTGGAATTCACAAGAGCCTAGTGTTGAAAAAAAAGCATATTGGGTTGTGGTTTAGTAGCAAGTTGGAGTACTTACATTAACAATGATGGAAGTTCGAAACCGATGGGCACACTATGCTTCCTAATAGGGTCTTCCATGGGATGAGGCTAAAGGCAATTCCTAAGTAACTTTGATAGAATAGATTACCCTCAATTGTGGCTCTTAGCCAAATATAGCTTTCCACTAGATAGTGATAGCTTTCCATGGGATGATGCAATTCTTGGGTAACTTTAATTGAATAGATACCCTTTGTCATGATTCGATTGAAGGCAGATTTTGGATGGAGGTCTGGACCTTTTAACTAGAAAAAAGAACAATATTCCTGGATATCTTTGAAAGAATGGAGTACATTAGCCTTAAAAGTTAGAAACATGATATGATTGCCTTGACATGGCATGTTAACGGGAATTTGACCAGAGAACCTCAATAAAATTAATGGGAATTTGACCAGAAAACCTCAATAAAATTAAAGTAAGCTCAACCTTTTTTTTCCCTTTTCTTCTAACCATGGAAACTTATTCCATTTAGCTAAATCTGTCAGAAAATATATCAACTGAGTAGCTCACTCATGGAGTAACATACTGTGATCCATCAGCCTGGGAATTTGATCAAGTGAGAGAACTCAGGAGAAGAATAATAAAAAAATTCTGCAATAATGGTTAATCAACAGGTTTACTACATTCATAGAATGTATAACCTGACCATGGAGAAATTCGTATAGGTCATATTCATCTCTTCTCTTTCCATTTCACAAAAGTTAAGCACGGTAGCGATAATAAAGAACAGGTTTTAAACAAGTAATCAACTACCTAAAAAAAATTTATGAATCCCTATCAACATATGCCTTGCTTAGGTACCTATATATAGTACTAGATCCAACTTCTTTGTGTTCAAAAACCTGAAGTTACCATATAGGATTTCCATATAAGTGGCATTGAAGGACTTGCTAAATTCCTTATGTGGTAATTCAGGAACCTATCCGGATATGAAGGTCTATCTCAAGCCATCTGTTGAAGATGGTCTACTAGATGAAAGACAACAAATCCCACATAGGTTCTAGTGCTAATCATCATTGAGTCCACAACCATTGATTTTGGCAAGAAAGAAGGTCTCATGGGCAAGACCTAGGTTCGGAATGGATTCCAACAAGGTTTCCGTAGTAGTCTAGCACAACGCCGACATTTTCACTCTACTCTAAGGAGTAGAGAGTCTCACCCGAGGCGTGTCGTGACCTTAGTAAGATTAGGATAAGATCAAGTATCTATCAAGCACAACTCATAGAGTAAAACAGACAGAACTGAATACTTTAAACAAGCTTAACTACTTATATTTTTCCCATTTATCCATAATTATGCCGGAGGCATTATCTTTGTTGGAGTGGGGTGAGCAAACACCTTTCACCCCACGCAATCAAAACGTTTATCCATCGCCCTTCTGTCTAGTAAAAAAATGACACATGTAACCATTGGGTTCGTCCAACAAGTTCGTCCTACGATAATACCAATGAACCCTGAAGCGAGTACAGGCGAAGTAGAAAGTCCACGAAGAGCGACATAAATGCACTTCCCTTCCTCTGCGAATTTCAGTTCCAACATGATAAAATTCGAATTTGCAAAATTCGAATTTGTGTCACTTCGGGCGATCAAAATATCTGAATAGAGGCTCACGAGTTGGTCGTCGTCAAGGCTCCTGCCATCTTCCACACACAGGTGGAGCAGCGAGTCCACGTAAGCACCACCAGCCTGCGGCTGCCCATTAGTACGGTGATTGTTTATGAAAAGGAGTAACGTTTCCCTGTGCCTTTGACGTAGAGATGGAATTTGGTGGGCTTTTTGTCCATCATAACCCATTTTGACCGTATTTAATGTTTTCAAATTTTCAATGCCCATTTTTCTTCACGGGCTTGTAATAGTGGAAAACGTATTAACAATGGTTAATTTTTTTACCAAGATGTCATTAATACCGATGATATGTTGTAAATACTTTGCCTACCGATGAAGTTCCAGCGTCCAGGAGTTGTTGGAAACTTGGCGTTACAGTCCTTCATATAAATAAGGAACGCGGTTACTACGCTGACATCTACAACTAAGTCAAATATTATTCTAAGTTCCATTGCCACGTGGCATGAATGGTGTTGCAAAAAATTTAACTTTTATATTCTCTTCTGGAAAGATTCAGAACATCCCAAGTGGAGAGTTTACCCTCAAATAACTGAAGATGGAAAGGTTGGTAGAATATTATGTAACGTTTCAAGATAAAATATGGCATTTTAGGTATTTTTAGATGGCTATTTAAATTTTATGGTTGTACAATATCGTTTTTTAGTTTGTTTGCACTCATAATTTTGAGTATATTTTTAATTTTTTTTATTCTTGCATGCTTCTATAGACAGGTCATAACATATAGTATTATTTTCAAATATAAATAGTTATTAACATATAGTATTATTTTCAAATCTAAATAGTTATTAAAAAGGCTTGATGATAGATGAGATTTTGTAATTTAAGTTTGGTAAGATTTCATTTGGTTTTAATATTTTATTGACGATAAGCATAAGGACCTAAAACGTAAAAAAAAAAGGTAATGACGGGTAAAGAAAAATCTAAATTCCAACCATGCTTCAATGGAAGTCAGCGATCTGCGATGTCCACTGCTGGAGCAAGAACCTCGAAAGCGGAAAATATTCTTCAAAGGAAATGCTTGCAAAGAATACCTCCCACAGTATCCTAACGACGTTCGTCAGGATCTCTTCATTCGGGTTGATCCAGAAGTAGATATAAATCACGATTGACAAACTTGCGGTGCGAAGCTTTTCCTCAATGCCCACCCTTCCACTATTCAGAGCAGCTTCGTCCTTGAGATTTGCCACCAATTTTTCTACCGCCCCTGCTCTGCCCTTCCTGAGCCTTTCATTGCCAAAGGGCTTAGGAATTCAAAATTTTCCTCTGAGTGGTCAGTATATTCTCTGGGATACTCATTCAACGCTCGCGTGGACAAAATGAAATGGCCCGTGATTCAAGCATACAAGGTGTCGCTCGCTTCCGTAACTAATAAGCAAACCAACCTCCTTTCTTTTTCATCATATAGAGTCCCTATCTTTCCTTTTATGGCTACTTCCATATCCTTGCACGCATCAGCTTTAAACGATTGTCCTTATTCCTCTTACCAGCGTTCCTTTGCACCTCTCGGTGAAATTGCTAGTTATATAGTATTTATTTCCTTGAGGGTATATTTACACCTTTGCAAATGCTAGTATTTATGTTTTCCCTCGTCATTCACACTCATAGTAGAATACATTGAGAAATGGAATGTTAATGTGAAATGAAATCTATTTCCATGTGCAGCAACATTGGAACGGCCCATAAGGTCTTCGAGAACTGGTTCCAAATGAATGATGTTTTGAGTCACGCAGGATTTACTGGCCATGAATGATGTTTTGAGTCACTATCCAAATGCCAATTAGGCAGCCCAATCAAGTATACAGAGAAGCCCTCAAATATCAGCAGACAAACCCTAACCAGAGATCAAGAGAAGCTAAAGTGGTGGCAGAATAATGTGCACAAGGAACTTGGTCCTTGATCATATGATGCAACCTTCTATGCTGAATGGAATGAGCTTAGGACAGTCAAAATTCTTATGAACAATGTCTGCAACCTAGGGTTTGAGACTACAGTCCAGCAGCAGCGATACAAGGGTTGCACCCACTGAATTTACTGCCGCCTACCCTCCATAACTGAAGCTGAGATGATGGATGCTAACAAGCCCATTAAACCTTTTCATAAGTGTCTACAACATGATGTAGTAGAAACCCTTACTGCGGCCCAAACTGAAGTAAGAAACACAGAAATGCTTCTCTGAATTGCGGCCTGATGTAGAAGGGCATCTGAAGTCTTAAGGTGCCTCCAAACAGTCCTCCTTCAACATGTCCCAATCTCATTTGTTTCAACATCCTTAAACAGTGCATTAACCTTATCCACCTAGCAGGCTTCAACATAAGCCCTAAGAAGAATGTTGTAGGTTACAATGATGGGAAATTTACCAGAACCTTTACTAACCTGCTCAGGAACAACATAAATCCTATTTCTTTGTCATAATGGTGATAGTTTAGGATAGTCCAGAGACATCAGAAGCTGATGAAGCCATGTCGTAAATACAAAGAAATTCCTGTATGTTAAATTCCTCCAGAGACTCTATGAGATGGCAAATTTTCCTTGCTAATAGACTAGATACTTTTGTACTTCATCAAAAGGCCTTGGTGCAAGATGCCAAAAACATAGTGTTGGAATATATCCGCCTTTAAATACATTAGACTGACTTAGAACTTACACATCTTGTTCACAACTTCGATTGTGAACAAGAACCAATGTTAATGCTTCTGGCATTGAAGACCTTCCATGCTTGATGTGTTGATGGAAAGTACAGATCGCTCAACTGAAATGTCAACCATACTACTGTTGTGCTAATGAAGTAACAATACAAGATACAAGAATAAATCTTCCTGCTTAGAGTCAGAGCTTCTCTAATGATGCTTCCATGCCACATCAACACTGATATCTATGATGTTCTGCTATTACTGTGCTTAAGATATCATACAACCTTATCAATACATATACAATCCCATTACTGCAATGTTTTCCAATACTATTTTTTTACTTTCTGCCAACCACTGCAATATATATATATATATATATTCAGGTTACATAAACATGGTTGCTTATCAAATTCTAGGTTACAGCATACATCACATAGATGTCACTTCTGCACATTCAGAGGATGATAGATGAATCATACTGTTCTAGCATAGGTGGCACTGTTGGAATTACATAAGATCACATCTGAGTCATAATGTTCTAGAGTAGATACCATTGCTGCACTTACAGTATCGGGAATCATAAATCATTTTGCTAAGGATCCTGCATCAAGAAATAAGACCATAGTACCCATAAATCACATATATAAGTCATAGTGTCAAATGACTATGCCGAGAAGCAGGATGATAACTATAGATTCCAACAAGATGTGCAAGAGCATGTCTCTGAGGGATAGACAAACCATCATCGAGCCATCATGAGAGGATACAACTGTGCCAAGGTTGAATTTGTCATCATTCAATGCTCAGTACTGCCATATGTCCTCAGCAAGAAGCTTATTCCCAGAGTATAGATGATAGAAGTATAACTGAGCCATCCCTTAAGCAACTGCAACAAAGATATGATATACTATGATTGTGTCATATCAAAGATTGAATAACCTGACAAGAATAAAGTGTCATAAAGCTGAGAATCGAATCAATCTTGGTGTGCCGAGATCATTTCATATAGACTTGAATGTCGAGAGTATACAGCTGAGATGAGGCTGAGATCAATATTGCAACAATACTGGAATCACATTATTGAGACTGTACAGATACCAAATTCCACTATGATGAGGTTATTCAAAAGAGTGATAACATTGTCATTATGGTTAGATCATTCCAGAATCCTCCATCATGTAGAAGTCCACGTAGGAGATAGTTCTAAAACACCTGCTTCAGCAATGTTTCAACAAGTCTCTGCTTCAGGATATTTCAAGTCATTAATAACGATGACTTTAAACTAAAGCTCCAAGGGTGCTTAATGTTTGACGTAATGCAGACTTCTATAAGGGAAGCAAAGTAAAGATCAATATGAGCTTCCAAGGTCAGTAAACTGATGCTACTAATGAGTTTCCAAGGTTTCTTTAGGAGATAAGGTCGGCTGTAATTGCACAGGAACAATGAATCGAGGATTGACATTTTGTAATAGGTCTGCAATGCTGCTTCCATTATCCACCTAATGAGACTTGATTTTAAGCAAAGATGAATGATACAGAAACAATGGAGGATAGTGACATTAAGTTTATTCTCCAGAGAGGTAAAAAATCTGAAGACCAGGTCTGAATGTAGTATTCTCCCACAGATCTGTCAAAAAGGAGGTAACCAAGGTCCCTTGCGGTGCCCCCTCTTCAATGCTAGTGAGGAATCAACCCCTCATATTTTCCTATCTTCCTCTTATGCCGCTCAAATAATACCCAAAACTCTGTCTTCATTGCCAAGAGAATCATCTAAGGGTGATACAATGATCCTTGTTCCTTCATTACTATCTTTAAGAAGTTACATCTTTGGGAGAGTGAATGAGGAATACCAAAAAGAATGCAAACAGAAGATTTGATAGAAAATCCATTCGAATCCTGTTGTTGACAAGTTTCCCAAAATAAATCATCCCGGATTTCCATTGTTTGATAAGGTGCATAAATATGGATATTGCTGTGAGTTTGCTAAGGAAGATAGGAAAGAACTATAGAGGCAGTTCCTTTCTCATCAACAAATAAACAAGAACGGCAGTGAATTTAATGTGTCAAAAGCACAATTATAGCACCTAGAGGAAATTAATTCGAGGTGGCCTTTATGGTGTTGCCCTTGTGGCAGTAAATCTATCAACTAATCACATCTCTGGGTTGATCAAAACATGCTGAAGGTATTAAAGGAGGCTGGTGAAAGTGTTTCAGATTTGCAGATAGATCTTGGCAGGCTTTAGTTATAGGTCTTTCCCCATATTTAGTATGTTGGAGATCACATGCATATTAGGAAGAATCGAATGAAGAGATATTGGAAGTGACATGATGGATTTATTTTGGATATCACATGGATTTAGAAGTCAAAGAAAACTTTATCTGATGTTGGGCTAGAGATGCTGACCAATGTGCCTATTATGCATGGCCACAAGCATTTGGTCTCGTCCTGCAAATTGCTAGTAGAAAGAGTTTGGAATGCGAGTTTGTATAAAGGCTGAAGTCATAGGTATATAGTGTGGTGAATAAGGTATGAAATCAATTCCTCCAACAACAACATTGGATGTATATCAGCACATACAAGCTTTAAAGATTCATTTTTTTAAGTCATTTTGTCCCCAGCAATTAAAGTACTACCATCTACGGCAATACAACACCATTTTGCAAGAAGGATGAGAATAGTCTTTGCAGGATTTGAGGATGAATATATGTCATTTATTATATATGGATTAAGCATAGATAATTTGATATTCCTTCTAGTGCCGCAATTTCTATCCACCACTAATATTTAAATGGGATGTCACCTATCTCCTGTACAGTTACAGTGAGTGCAAGCTATTGCAAGGGCCTTTTATCCCTAGACATGGTGTTTAATTATAAAATACAAGATGGATGACATGTGCACTATGCAATGGATGACAATTTCTCAACATATTTGTTTATTAATAAACAGATACAGGGTAATTTGGGGAAAAAGCTTGAGGGTTTGATTCTTTTTAGATAGACAAAAAATGAAGAGACCACTCAGGTAGAATTCAAAGGTTGACAAATTTGGTGGTCTACTGAGACATGAAGAAGGGCATCATGTGGCAGGAAACCATCGGAAAGGACATCATGCCAGATGTTGTGTATACGTATCAATTGTGGAGCAGAATAATAAAGGGAACAATAATTAAAATCCTCAAGTTCGTGATGATGAGAAGATTTAACGTAATTTGTTAGAGACAAATGGTAGGAAGAACAGTCAATCTGTTTCAAAGCATGCATCATGTATTGATGAGGTGACAAAAGTCTTATAAAAGTCTTGACAGAGGTAAGAGAACTCAAGGACAACAATGAAGGTTAGGTTGATGAGTTGTGCAAAATTTACTGTATTGGTCATTCTCTAGAGAGGGCATTAAGGCATTCCAAAAAAAAAAAATCCCTCGCTCTCTTGTTTTACTTATGAGTAATGAGAAGCACCACTAGCACTAGAAGATGGAAACCTAGAAGAGAATATCCAATCAAATGTTACCCTTTGATATTCATGGGTAATCTATCAATTCATCAGCTGGTCCTCCTATATACTTTATAATGCTTGCTTATGCATGTACAAATGAGAGTTGCCTCACAAGTTGTTGCATGCTATTCAACGATGTGCATCCTTTGGAAGAATTGCAAACTAAAAATGTTTTCCAGGTGTTGAGTAATGATGGACAAGTTTCCTATCACACATCATCCCAGATTTCCAATGTTTGATAAGGTGCATAAATATGGATATTGCTGTGAGTATGCTAAGGAAGATAGGAAAGAACTATAGAACTATTATGCATGGCCGCAAGAATTTGGTCTCGTCCTGCAAACTGCTAGTAGCAAGAGTTTGGAATGTGAGTTTGTAAAAAGGTTGAAGTCATAGGTATATAGCATGGTGAATAAGGTATGAAATCAATTCTTCCAACAGCAACGTTGGATGTATATCAGCACATAAAGGCTTTAAATATTCATTTTTATAAATCATTTTGTCCCCAGCAATTAAAGCACTACCATCTAAGGCAATACAACACCATTTTCAAGAAGAATGAGGATAGTCCTTGCAGGATTTGAGGATGAATACATACAATTTATTGAACCTATGGATTAAGAATCACCTGCCTCCCATACCACAAACAAATCCAGATAGTTTTCAAAAATGTAATTGCAATAGCATTTGAAACAATATTGTGTCCTCTAAGTAAGAGGATAATTTCTAGAGCTGGTTGGAGAAGACATTTATGGTGTCACAGAGTTTACAAAAGTTCCTTTGGGGATGGATAAACATATCACGTTGTAAAGCAAGTCTAAGGTTGTAACCTCTTGTTGAGATACTTAAATTGCAATGGATTAAAACCTGTGGATTTGAATTTTATAGATGGATGGATAGCAGAGTTACTTTCTGGAAGAGGGGCTGCTTCTAATGGATTTATGTAAGAGTGGATTAAAATTTTCATGGTTATTAATGTGTTCAGAATATAAAAGGTTTTGGAAAATTTTATTGGATGAATTGGTGATTTGAAGCATGTAAATTATTATTATTATTATCCAATTTTAAGGTCATGACTAAACCAGACACCAAATTGGTGTATGAAACTTCCTTGTTTGTGGGACAAGGGACCCACCTCCACCATAATAAAACAAACAGACAAGCTGGCATTGACCCACACTCTAGTTTCCTCCATTCTCAAGCATTGAGGAATCTAATTTATTGTATAATTTCACCAAATTGGCACTTGTCCAAAGCCTCCCAAATATCATCATCCGAACAGTCTTCCTAAGGATCCAAATTATTTCTTTATTGCCCCAAACATTGTTGGTTCTTGGGGAATAATGCTTAATTTTGGATCTTAGCTCATGGAGGCCTATTGTTGAGATGTTGACTCCATCAATCCCTTTGTTGGTTCCACAATGCCAAAAATGGATTGAATGAGAGTAGATTTGCCACTTTTTGTCTGCCCCACAACTGCCTCCTTTGTACCTCCAGGGAAAGTGCATGTAAGGCCTTTCAAGAGAAATAGAAGATGTGGCCCATAATGCACCTGCAAATAAGATAGATCTATTGTTCCTCTAGATCGACAGTTGGATTTGGTCTACAATTCTCCATGATCACTGGTGGCTCAGTGGGAATACGTGAATATTGAATTATTCTCTCCATTGAGATAATCTTGGTCTCCACAAAACAAAGACATCATGTGACCCAGGTTTGTATCATGTTCAGATTTAGACCATATGTTATTGTCAACCTTGCAATGCTTGGTCTAATTACATCTCCAGGAAAGCGAATGAGGAACACCAAAGAGAATGTAATATCACCAATTTTGATTTTTCATTTAACAGGATTAATGAAGTTTACTAGGGGAGTGCCAAGCATAGCACAATTTTGTAATCTGGGCATTTGAGACATTTTTGGTACATGGGACTTAGTAGAAATAGAAAATATCAACCTTTGTGGAATGTTGGGGCCACCCCTCAAGGAATAATTGATTTTGTGGAAAGGAGATCAAAATATTTTGATGAGGGACCCCCAAGGAAAGGCGAAGCAACAATTATAAATAGAGGGTTGAAGGCAACATTGAGTACCTTTTGATAATTTTTCATTTTACATATTGTTGCTCAAGCTATTCAACTGAGTCACAGGTGTTGTTTAGCACCAGAGGTTTCCAAAGGGAAATCTTACCATCTTCTTCAGCGAACCACAAGTGCCACTCTAGGGAGGGAAATTCTACTAATATTTGGTAGTTTGGAGGATACCACACATTTCAGGTTTAGTTGGGATGCAGGAAAGGACCCACACAGTTCTTGTTGGAGAGTGGTGTCGGAGATAGGGGCTACACTATCGTTGAAGCATTCCTTGACCAAATTCCAAGAAAAAAGAGAAGGATTTACAAGAGCAGGAGATATTTCCAAAACAATAAGAATTTTTGGAGTAGGGGCCTGCATAATCTTGCCCAGGAACTACGCAGTCTTTCGTGGGGGCCAAGTCATCCTCTTCTTTGGTGGACCACAAGTGCCACCCCAGGGAGGAAAATTCTACTCATATTTGGTAGTTGGGAGGATACCACACATTTATGGTTCAGCTGGGACGCAAGAAAGGAAATTGTGGGGGGTTTTCTACCATTTTGGTGCCAGCTCAGCCAGTAGCTGGAGGAGCTAGGGGGAAATTGGGCCAAAATGTTTGAGGTCAACATTTGGCCAATTCCTTCATGGGTTTTTGTGGGTTATTGGAGCAGAACCTGAGGTTAATTTCCGGAAATTTTCTGGGCACCGAATGAGGCCCTAACAACCATTGTTCGCAGTCAACAGTGTAGTTTTTCACTGGTTCAACGTAGAAATTGTTGGGGACAACCACATTGCATGTTAGAGTAGCCAATTTCATCACATGGGCATTGTTAGGTTTCATTGGGCAAGACCAAGTGCATGCTTTCTGATCTTACCTTTGTATCCAACATTTATATTAATAAAATGGCTCAGCTCAACACAATTAATGGATATTTCTTGGTGTTTAATGTGTTGTAAATTATGCGTGTTTGGTTTTTTTACTATGCTTGGTTTGCATATCATTGTAAATTACCATTAGGAATACTACAATGGTATCAAAGCATAATCTTGACCAGTTGTGGGGAAGCTACCAAGATCATGAAGGTGTTAGACTCGCATGCACAGTGATTAGTGAGCTTATAGACACTCCAATGATGCAAAAAGGGGAAAGTAAACAAGGGCTCTTGGAGGAGTTGATGAGGCAAAGCCAACAATTGGCTTGTGTGTAATATCCCTGTTTAGGACAGCCCTATTTAGGGTGCGCCCTGCCACGTGTCAGGGGTCTGTGTAATGAGGGGTTGTTTAGCTACCGTCCTCAGATGCTCCGGTGGGTTGTTTAGCCCACCCTTAACATCCTGGGATGCCACCCTCACTAATAGTTCGAGCTTTTGGTGTAGTGGTTGGATCAACGTGGTATCAGAGCAGAGGTCTCGAGGTCGAGACTCGTAGAGTGTGGTGGGTTGTAATATCCCTGTTTAGGGCAGCCCTGTTTAGGGTGGGCCTTGCCACGTGTTCGGGGTCTGCGTAATGAGGGGTTGTTTACCTGTCGCCCTTAGATGCTCCGGTGGGTTGTTTAGCCCACCTTTAACATCCTGGGATGCCACCCTCACTAACAGTTTGAGCTTTTCGTGTAGTGGCTGGATCAACGTGACTGTAATATTCCCTTTTTTGGTGTCACCTATGACAGGGCTAGGATGGACTTCCAGAGTTAGAAGCAGACCGGTCATAGGTATAGGTCGGTGTCAACAGCGAGCCCAGGGGCTTTTTGCAGGAGCTTTGAGGGTTCTCTATGCAGTCATATGGAATTCTCTTGATATATTCTATCATCCAAGCAGTTTGGCTTTCATTCTAGTGCATTCCGACAACTTTCAGAAATTTGAGTTATTTCTGGGCTTAACTCAGCTGATTACACTCAAGGTGGCATTTCGGGAGGAATATATGATGGAACACCTTAGTGTAATAGCTCATTGGAACTGGGACGAGGATACCTACATGATAGGAAGGTTCGACACGGGTTTCAGTGACCGGAGGAGGTGTGGTAGCCGATTTACCCTTTTTTGCACTAAAAATGAATATTTTAATAAGCGGGAAAAGTGCTCCATGAATAAAATAATAATAAAATAATGCTCTAGAAGGCTCCAAGAGATCTATAAAAGAAAGGAGGGAATTGAGAGATATCTTTGGATCATGTTATTTTATTGTATGAGAGGTGTGAGACGTGGTTCTCTACTTCAGCCGTAGCCCCAGGATGGAAACCCTCGGGTGATTTGTGAGTGTTGGACGAAAACCCAACTCTCTTGAGGAGACTTCATTCAGAAGTTTTGCAGAGCTTCACGGATTGGTGTGAGGATCATTCTGATCTTCAACTTTTGCTTCAGTGGGTTCAATGACAGCTTTTGCTGTAGCCGATTTGCAACAGTGTTCTTGCCGAGCCATCTACATCATTGCTAGAGTCCTTCATCAGTTGGGCTAGAGATCTTTCTGGGTTTTGCTCCACCATCTTGGCAAGCTCTAGTTCCGTTGTTCCTTTATGTTGATGTACTTTTTACCGTGGATTAATAAAATGGCTTAGTGATTTTACTGGCATCCATTGTGTCATATTCGTGGTTGTGTGTTTATTTCCATTTATTTTGCTGCTGAAGTATATTTCTACATTTTTAGTTAAAATATACCATTTGGGATATTATAGTGGTATCGAAGCTTCAATCTTGGATCAGCCTGCGGGTTTCTAGTTTTCAGTTGCAGCTATTTTGGTTAGAAGGGCCTACGCATTCATTGGAGAAGGCTCATTTGTGGGAGCTGCATTGGTGGGATTTTAGAGCTGGGGTGTTGGGAGATTGATAGGAGAGCCATTTGAGGAGGTTGGTTGGGATTTTGGAGAGCAATGATTAATAGTAGCAGCTGCAGTGCCAGAAAACGAAATTGGAAGAGGGCCAGACTACAAAGGGTCAGATTTTGAAGGTTGGAATTAGAGGAAACCCTTTCTGGGTTTTTTTGGGTTTTGTCCAAGGATCACCTTCCCAAATTCCTAGAATTTTATGAGTATTTTTCAGTGGGTGAATCAGAGGCCGAAGTTAGGCAGCAGTGTAGTCTTGAAGCAACAGTGTAGTTTCTGGAGGAGCTTGCTATTGGAGCGGTTGGATTTGCTTGCACTCATCACTTGGTGCTTGTAGCTTGCCTTGTGCAAGTCCGGCTAAACCACTGTTACTTCCATATATGTTGTTGAAACAATGAAGTTTTTAAAACAACTCCTAAATCAACATAACAATGCCTCAGTGGGTTGTGATCTAAACCAAAGACCAGAAAGATTAAACAATCCAGAAGTTAGTTCCTTGAAACAAAACAATAGACCCTTCTACAAGGAGGTACATAATTTTCTCCAACAAGGGCACCCGAGAAATTTACAGAAGGAGAGAGAAGTGGGAAATTGGCTTTATGCACTTGGGATGGAGTTAAAGTGTGGAAGATCATAAAATGAATTTCCCATGTTGGAGAAACTGGAATTCTATCTTCCAAAGATAGAGCAATCTGATTGGAGTTGAAATTGGGCCTTGGAGCCATCTATGCTTGCATTGGTACAAGCTAGATTCTTGGAACATCCAAGTGAAAGAGTCAAGCTTATAATTGCATTTTGTTTCAGTGATATTTTGAGGATAACAGCACCATTCCCTCCCTACAATGATGACATTATGAAAAGATATTTCAGATTGATAGTAGGAACCTTTCGGGATTTGGAAAATTGTGTAGGCTCTACATTTGGGAGGAAGCTTAAGGTTTTAGAAGTCATGGCCATCACCCGGACTCATGAGATGATGTTTGATTTTGAGTGTGATGGCTTGATTCTGCAGATGTTCCAATGCTTCTTCAACATTAGGAGACATCATTTTGACACAGTCATAGCACACATGAAGTCCATCCTGTCGTCATGTATGGGAATCCGTGAGGCCATTTGCTAGGAGTTGCAGACTAGGTTGCTGAGCATTTGGAGGAGAGAGCAGTTGGTCTCACCTGCTGCTTATGAACTAGCCCAAGCGCTGGTTGAATAGAAAAATGAGCTTTTCAGGAGACAGTTGACCAGGGAGGAGTTGTTCCAGTTTGGTGGATCATGCAACAGAAATGAACTGAGGAGGAAGGGACTTTGCTTCATTTGCAAAGGACCATGGGGGCCTAATCACTCATGTTTGAGAGATGCAGATGAGGTGGCAGAGGTAGAGCAAGTAGACGTTCCTTATGTATGTCAAGATGAGGACTCTTCTCTAGATGAGTCCATGGGATCAAATGATGATGCTACTAGGGAGCAAGAGCAGTCATGCGGAGTTGATGGCAGTAGGCTGGACCTGCATTCCAGTATGCAGGGTGAGCAGTCAGGAGACTCTGTGGGAGATACTCTGGGTGATGAGTCACTTGTGATGATTCAGCCAGAGCAGCATATGGCGGAGCCTGAGTCAGCAGAGGAGGATACTATGAACATCATGCATGATAGTCCTTTCGAGGAGAGCCAGATGGAGGCTCACATTGAGTCTATGATGGATATGCGGCTAACCTTGGGGTCAGCCATTGAGTAGAAGCAGTCAAATGCACAGACACCAGACACCGAGTATAGTGATAGCAGTTGCAGATCCATATCCTCTGGAGATGTTGGAGGTTGATGGGATAGTTCTGCAGGGGGCTAGTAGACAGCAGGAGCATTACATTCCCGATCATGAGGGGGATGAGCTGTTGGAGATGGTGGAGCATCCATCGTTGGGCCGACACACTGATGAGGTACAGATAGATGCACATGCAGTTAGTAGAGCTGCAGTATTTCCAGGGAGTAGCACCCTCCAGGAGTACATCGATGGGGCTTGCAGCATATCTTGCCCACTTTGGCCTATTATAGAGGGAGGGGCCTTCTTCTACAGGCAGATTTCATTGGCAGACGGGACAAAGCAGTGTGAGTTGATTATGAGCTGGTGATAGTTCTCTGGGCATATTCCGTATGCAGTTGGCACTACATTGGATTCTTCTTCCAGGATAGATTGGCGGGAGATCATGAGTTGGTACCCTCTTGATGGTACGGTATTCTTCGTAGGGAGCATAGCAGAGCAGAGGCCCTTAGACATAGCAGATGTTACAGATTCCAGCTGGCAGTGGGGCACAGGTCGTTCTTTCTTCAGCACTCCATCCCGATTTCAGGAGAGAAGTAACAACGTGGGATTGAGTCAAGACTTGGATTGGAGAGAGGTGATGAGTTGGTACGCAGTTGGTGGTGAAACTTATAGAGGTACAACACAACAGGAGCCAGGTAGCATTGATGCTTGTTGGCGGACTTCACTTCATGGGGCATCATCTATAGCCAGAGGCAGTGTGCAGTCCGAGCCGTGGGACTTGGGCGATGATTGGCCATGGTGGCGTTGGGGTTTGGGAGGATTTTTTGTTGACTGGTACAGTGAGAGATCAATTTGGGGTCCCAGAATTGAAGGTTCTATTATGAGTGGCTTAACACAGGTGCATAGCAACACCCATGGGTTTGTATGGGATCCGGGCATTGGGTCTCAGTTGCAGCAGGCCAATAGGGTGGCCCAAATATTTGGATTGCTTGAGGGCAAGCAATCTTGGGGTGGAAGGTCTGTAATATTCCCTTTTTTGGTGTCACCTATGACAGGGCTAGGATGGACTTCCAGAGTTAGAAGCAAACTGGTCACATGTACAGGTTGTTGCCATCAGCGGGCCCATGGCTTTTTGGAGGAGATTTGAGGGGTTTCTATGTGATCGGATGGCATTTGCTTGATATATTCCATCATCCGAGCAGTTTGGATTTCGTTCCAGTGTATTTCGACAACTTTCAGAAATTTGAGTTATTTCTGGGCTTAACTCAGCTAATTACGCTCAAGGTGGCATTCTGGGAGGAATATATGATGGAACACCTTAGTGTAATAGCTCATTGGAACTAGGATGAGGATACCTACATGATGGGATGGTTGGACACGTGTTTCAGTGACCGGAGGAGGTGTGGTAGCTGATTTACCCTTTTCTGCATTAAAAAGGAATATTTTAATAAGAGGAAAAAGTGCTCCATGAATAAAATAATAATAAAATAATGCTCTAGAAGGCTCCAAGAGATCTATAAAAGAAAGGAGGAGGGAATTGAGAGATATCTTTGGATCATGTTATTTTATTGTATGAGAGGTGTGAGACGTGGTTCTCTACTTCAGTCGTAGCCCTAGGACGGTAACCATCGGGTGATTTTTGAGTGTTGGATGAAAACCCAACTCTCTTGAGGAGACTTCATTTAGAAGTTTCGCAGAGCTTCAGGATTGGTGTGGGGATCATTCGGATCTTTAACTTGTTCTTCAGTGGGTTCAGTGGCAGCTTTTGCCATAGCCGATTTGCAGCAGTCTTCTTGCTGAGCCATCTACATCATTGCTAGAGTCATTCATTAGTTGGGCCAAAGATCTTTCTGGGTTTTTCTCTGCTTGCTTGGTAAGCTCAGGTTCCGTTGTTCCTTTATGTTGATGTACTTTTTACCATGGATTAATAAAATGGCTCAGTGATTTTATTGGCATCCATTGTGTCATATTGGTGGCTGTGTGTTTATTTCCATTTATTTTGCTGCTCAAGTCTATTTCTACATTTTTAGTTAAAATATCCCATTTGGGATATTACATCGTGAAAGGGATTAAGGAGCTGGGGTTGTTTGGAATTTTAGATTGGGGGAAATCGTGGGTGATTTTCTAACATTTTTCTAGAGGAGTAAGCCTAACATCTGCTACAGGTTACAATTTCTGCTTGTGGAGGAAGGCTAAGGATTTTGAGATCAATTTTGGAGCGGGAAAACTAGAGCAAGCCCTTTCTGGGTTTTTCTGGGTTTTTGACAAGGATCTCAGAAATAATTTGGTATAAATTTTTGGGTAGATTCGTGGGGTCAAATAGGGGTCCCAACTCAACCAACAATTGGAAGAGCTAGGGGAAATTGGGCCAAAATTCCTAGGCAAAGCCAATAATTGGCTTTTGAAAGGGATTAAGGAGCTAGGGTTGTTTGAAATTAGATTGGCGGAAATCATGGGTGATTTTCCAGCATTTTGGTGGAGGAGCAAGCCGAGCATCTGGTTGTGGAGGAGGGCCAAGCATTTTGAGGTCAATTTTGGAGCGTCAAAACTAGAGCAAGCCCTTTCTGGTTTTTTTTTTGGTTTTTTGACAAGGAGCTCATAAATAATTTGGCATAATTTTTTGGGTAGATTCGATTGGTCAAATAGAAGTCCCAACTCAGCGAACAACTAGAGGAGCTAAGGGGAAATTGGGCTGAAATTCCGAGGTCAACATTTGGTCGATTCCTTCGTGGGTTTTTGTGGGTTATTGGAGGAGAGCCTGAGGTTAATTTCCCGAAATTTTCTGAGCACTAGAGGAGACTCTAACAACCATTGTTTGCAGCCAACAATGCAATTTTTCACTAGGTTAGTGGAGAGATTGTGGGGACAACCACATTGCATGTTAGAGTAGTCGATTTCATCACCTGGGCATTGTTAGCTTGCCTTGGGAAAGCCTAGGTGCATATTTTTTCATCTTACCTTTGTACCCAACATTTATATTAATCGAATGGCTCAGCTCACGCAGTTTATGGAGATTTTTGGGTGTTTAATGTGTTGTAAATTTTGTGTGTTCGTTTTATTTACTATGCATGCTTTGCTTATCATTGTAAATTTCCATTAGGAATATTATAGAGAATGAAAATGCAAGATTTGATAGTAAATCCATCAGAATACAAATCCATGCATTGGCCCCAACATTGTGGAGACTAGGTCTAGTATACAAATAAATCAACTAGAGATTTCTCTCCATGAACCCAGACTCATGGTCAAAACTTCTAATGGTGGCTGCTCCAGAGATTGATTCTCCAAATTTTTTTACGATTGGAGCTCTAGAAACTAATGACAACCGAGCCACTTCCCTAGTTGATGATATGTAATATTGATGATACCATATACAAGTTGAACCCACTGGTATAAACACAATGAATACCTGCCAAGAAATCTGAGACATAACTACAATGATCCCCAAAAGTTGTATAAATGAAAAAACCAAAGCTCCTAGTTGTGTAGGAATCAGTGTGTCCATTGCACTCTGACTAGTTGATGCCTGATTCAGTATTCACCCAAATGGAGTTGCATCAATTGTGTAGATTGCTGAAAAGCTGATTGCTAGTTTTAAGTCCAACTAGTGAAAGAAGCACAAATCTCACAAGAACACATGAAGCACTGCTTAATTTCAAACCAACATAAACGAGAATGAGAAGGGAGTTTCTAACAGGGGAACTCTCATTTTCTTTTGTAGGGGTTTCCCACGCCACCCAATAGTTACTAATTATTTGAAGTAGCTGAAATATTATTTGGGCCATTAGTATTATAGGTATCAAATTACCATTATATGCAACAATAATGTAAGACCAATATACTGACATGTTTACCCATCTTCCTCTACATCAACCCCTTCCCATAGCTGAAATGTATTCACCTCTCTGGAATTTGAGATGCACAGAGCCAAAATGGAGAAGCAATAGCTCTGCATACTCAAACAAGCCATATTAACAAGGGCTTATCTGCACTACACTGCTACCCAACAAAACCAGTGTTAAATATACAAGCACCTACTCCAACTTCATATTATGTTGGTTCAAATTTTTTACTAAATGCATAATATTTACATTGTCCTCTCAAGATCAGATTTAGACATCCATGAAAGCGGTCCAACATTATCTAGCTAGACCCCTGTGTTTAATGATTTAGTGCTCTACCGAGCCACTAGAACCCAACCCCGAGTTACATACGAGTAAATTGGCATGGTTGGTTGCCTTTTCAAAACAATTGTTACTACATTTTCTATGCGGCTTCATGGAGAAAAATCCACAAAGCCTGGAAAGTTTTCTAATTTCATATTGTTGTTGACAATCTGGTTGTTTGTGCTAAAATGAAATGTAGCACACGTTAAATTTCATTCCCCTTGTAATGTTATTATTGCCATTATGTTTGTGTTTGTCCTAGAAGAAAATTTAACAGGTCCTAGTTTTCTTTTGGCATGCACCTTTGTTTCTGGTAATATGTTTGTCTTTCTACTAAAAGTAAATCTAGCACATGTTAGATTTCTTTCACCTTTCAATGTTGCTATTGAGAACGCCTTGTATCTATGATAGAAGAAAATCTAGCACAAAATAGATTTCTTTTTGCCCTGCAATATTGCTTTTGGAAATATACTTGTGTTTTTGCTAAAAGTAAATCTAGCATGAGCTAGATTTCTTTAACCCTGCAATGTTGTTATGTGTTTATGTTTTTGCTATAGGAAAACTTAGCATGGGTTAGATTTCCTTCACCTTACAATGGTGTTGTCGACAATGTGCGCTTATTTATGCTAGAAGGAAATATATCACTCATTATACTTTTTTCATCTTACAATGTCATTATTAGCAATGCATTTTCATTTATGACAGAATGAAATCTAGCACGTGTTAAATTTCTTTTGCTTGATAATGTTGTTGTTAGAAATAAGCTTGAGTTTTTGCTGAAAGTAAATATAGCACATGCTAGATATTTTTTGCCTTACAATGTTTGTTATGTGCTTGTGTTTGTGCTACAAGGAAATTTAACACGCGTTGGAATTCAACTTGTAAATTTTTTATTGACAATGTGTTTGGGTTTGAGCTAGAAGGAAATTTAGCACACGCTAGATTTCTTTCAGAATTCCATGTTGTGGTTGGCAATCTGGTTGTTTGTGCTAGAAGGAAATATGCTAGATTCTTTGACCTTGCAATGTTGTTATTGGAAATATGCATGTGCCTATGTTAGAAGGAAATTTAGCACATGTTAGATTTCTTTTCTTGTAATGTTTCCACTGTCAATGTGCTTTAGCTTGTGCTAGAAGTAAATTTTGCATGCGTTAGATTTATTTAACCCTACAATGTTGTTATGTTCTTATGTGTGTACTAGAAGTAAATCTAGCATGTCCTAGATTTGTTTCATTTTATAATGTGCTTGTGTTGTGCTGTAAGGAAATCTAGCACATGTTAGATTTCTTTTGCCCTATAATGTCGTTGTTGTCAACATGCTTGTTTTTCTGCTAGAAGTAAATCTAGCATGCACTAGAATTCTTTCACCTTATAATGGGCTTGTGTGCTTGTCTTTATGATAGAAGGAAATCTTACAAACATTAGATTTCTTTCACCTTATAATTTTGATATTGGCAACACGCTTATGGTGGGGCTAGAAGGAAATATAGCATGTGTTAGATTTATTTCAATTTGAAACATGTTTGTGTTTGTGTTGGAAGAAAATTGATCACACATTAGATTTATTATACTCTACAATGTTGTTGTTGGAAACATGTTTGTATTTGTGGTAGACATGTTAGATTTGTGGTCACATTGACTATGTTAGAAGGAAATTTAGCACATGTTAGATTTCTTTTCTTGCAATGTTGTTATTGTCAATGTGCTTTAGCTTGTGCTAGAAGTAAATTTTGCATGTGTTAGATTTATTTAACCCTACAATGTTGTTATGTTTGGGTTTGGCCTAGAAGGAAATTTAGCACGCGCGAGATTTGTTTCAGAATGCCATGTTGTGGTTGGCAATTTGGTTGTTTGTGCTAGAAGGAAATATGCTAGATTCTTTGACCTTGCAATGTTGTTATTGGAAATATGCATGTGACTATGTTAGAAGGAAATTTAGCACATGTTAGATTTCTTTTCTTGCAATGTTGTTATTGGCAATGTGCTTTAGCTTGTGCTAGAAGTAAATTTCGCATGTGTTAGATTTATTTAACCCTACAATGTTGTTATGTTTGGGTTTGAGCTAGAAGGAAATTTAGCACGCGCTAGATTTGTTTCAGAATGCCATGTTGTGGTTGCAAATCTGGTTGTTTATGCTAGATTCTTTGACCTTGCAATGTTGTTATTGGAAATATGCATGTGACTATGTTAGAAGGAAATTTAGCACATGTTAGATTTCTTTTCTTGCAATGTTGTTATTGGAAATGTGCTTTAGCTTGTTCTAGAAGTAAATTTTGCATGTGTTAGATTTATTTAACCTTACAATGTTGTTATGTTTGGGTTTGAGCTAGAATGAAATTTAGCACGCGCTAGATTTGTTTCAGAATGAAATGTTATGGTTGGCAATCTGGTTGTTTGTGCTAGAAGGAAATATGATAGATTCTTTGACCTTGCAATGTTGTTATTGGAAATATGCATGTGACTATGTTAGAAGGAAATTTAGCACATGTTAGATTTCTTTTCTTACAATGTTGTTACTGGCAATGTGCTTTAGCTTTTTCTAGAAGTAAATTTTTCATGTGTTAGATTTATTTAACCCTACAATGTTATTATGTTTGGGTTTGAGCTAGAAGGAAATTCAGCGCGCGGTAGATTTGTTTTAGAATTCCATGTTGTAGGTGGCAATTTGGTTCTTTGTGCTAAAGGAGATATGCTAGATTCTTTGACCTTGCAATGTTGTTATTGGAACTATGCATGTGACTACATTAGAAGGAAATTTAACACAGGTTAGATTTCTTTTCTTGCAATGTTGTTATTGGCAATGTGCTTTAGCTTGTGCTAGAAGTAAATTTTGCATGTGTCATATTTATTTAACCCTACAATGTTGTTATGTTCTTGTGTGTGTGCTAGAAGGAAATCTAGCACGTCCTAGATTTGTTTCATTTTATAATGTGCTTGTGTTGTGCTGTAAGGAAATCTAGCACATGTTAGATTTCCTTTGCCCTATAATGTTGTTGTTGTCAACATGTTTGTTTTTTGCTAGAAGTAAATCTAGCATGCACTAGAATTCTTTCACCTTATAATGGGCTTGTGTGCTTGTCTTTATGCTAGAAGGAAATCTTACACACATTATATTTCTTTCACCTTATACTTTTGTTATTGGCAACACGCTTATGGTGGGGCTAGAAGGAAATATAGCACACATCAGGTTTCCCTCACCTTTGAATGTCATTATGTTTGTGATAGAAATAAATCTATAGCATGCACTAGATTTCTTCTGTCTTTCAATGTTGTTATGTGCTAGAAGGAAATATAGCACATGTTAGATTTATTTCAATTTGAAACATGTTTATGTTTGTGTTGGAATAAAATTGATGACATGTTAGATTTATTATACTCCACAATGTTGTTGTTGGAAACATGTTTGTATTATGGTAGACATAAGTCTAGCACTTGCTAAATTGCATTCACTCTACAATGTTGCTATGTGCTTGTTTTTGCGCTAAAAGAAAATCTAGCACATGTTAGATTTCTTTTACATTGTAATGTTGTCATTAGTAACATCTTTGTGTTTAGGCTAAAAGGAAATCTGGCATGTGCTAGATTTTTTTTTTTGTCCTGCATTGTTGTTGTTAGAAATATTTATATGTTTGTGTTAGAAGTAAATATGACACAAGCTAAATTTTTCTCAACCTACAATGTTGTTATGTGATAATGTTTCCATTAGAAGGAAATCTAGTATGCATTAGATTTATTTCACCTTGCAATGTTATTATTTGTAATGTGCTTTTGTTTCTGATACGAAGAAATCTAACTTGTGTTAGATTTGTTTTGCCCAACAATGTTGTTGTTGACAATATATTTCTGAATTTGTACAAGAAGGAAATCTACTATGTGTTATATTGTCTTCACAATGGCATCTTATTTTTGACAATATAGTTATTTATGCTAGAAGGAAATCTAATGCTTTGCATTGTTTTTATTTGAAAATGTATTTATGTCTATGCTAGAAGGAAATTTTGCAGACTAGATTTATTTTTTCTTGCATTGTTGAAAATATGGTTGTGTTTGTGATAGAAGTAAATCTAACATATGCTACATTTCTTTCACCTTGCAATGTTGTTATGCACTTTTGTTTATGATAGAAGGAAATATAGCGCGCGTTAGATTTCTTTCACCATACAATGTTATTATTGGCAATGTGACTTTTTTTGTGCTAGAAGAAAAACTTGTGGGTGCTACATTTTTTTTTCCTTACAATGAGGTTATTGGTAATATCCCCGTGTTTATGCTAGAAGTAAATCTAACATGTATTAGGTTTCTGTAACCGTACAATGTTGTTATTTTCTTATGTTTGTGCAGTAAGGATATGTTGCATGTGCCATAATTCCTTTTACTGTGTTGCAATGTTTATGTTGGCAAGGTGCTTATGTTTGTGCTAGAAGTAAATCTAGCACACGCGAAATTTCATTCACCTTGCAATGTTGACGTGAGATTTTATTTATTCTAGAAGGAAATGTGGCATGCTTAAAGTTCTTTCACCTAGCAATGTTGTTAGTCGCAATGTGCTCATGTCTTTATTAGAAACAAATCTAGCATGCACTTCATTTAATTTTGTTAGCAATATTGTTGTTGGCAATGTGCTCGTGTTTTTTCTAGAAGTAATTCTACCAAATGCTAGATTTATTTTACCGTACAATGTTCTTAAGTGTTTGTTTTTATGCTAAAATTAAATTTAACATGCATTAGATTTCTCTCACCTTGCAGCATTTTTATTCACAATGTGCTTGTGTTTGAGATAGAGGGTAATATAGAATGCCTTTTTTCACAATGCAATGTTGTTGGAAGTTTTCCCATTTGTTTTCCTTATTATTTAATGATTTTTATTCATTTTCACAGTTCAAACTATTTTATATGTTTAATGTAGAGACAAATAAAGAGAACAAAAACGATGATGAGGTGCAAAGTTATAATTATGAACATAATGCCATATCAGGTACTTATTACTTGCCTTTTTGTTTGTTTTTCTTTTATTCTTCAAATTCTAATGCTTCTATACCATAACATTGTATATGTTTATTATAGGAACAAATAAAAATAACAAAACTAACAATCAAAATAATGTTAAAACTGTGCAGGTGTGTATTTCGTAGGTTACATTGATAAGGCTGTTCTTTAATTGCGAATTTTGTATTGAATATATATTTTATTACATAATTTGATCATATTTAATTGAAGATTTAATATTTTTAACTCCAGGTTCCGTGAAGATGATACAAGAGAAGACTGTTTCATCTATAAGTAGTCAAAAGAACACTCGTGGTAAGTGTATTGTTTCGATATTTTTTTTAGTAATTTTTGTAACAAGAATAAAATGGTTTGACAAGACTATTTTTTATTGTATTGCAACCCAAAAAATTGAAAAGAAATTAGTTATTCTTGAATTAAGGGACATTTTTTACCATAGAATCGATGATGAAGCAACAAACAAAGGACATATTGAGAAAATGGGAACTGATGCAGATCAAAAAATAGAGAAAAAGTTATTTTGGATTCATCCACATGCAAATACATTTTTTGAAATGTGTTTGAAAAATGAATATTTTGAAGTTGCAATTTGGACGACAGTTTCAAAACAAAACACAACAAGAGTTTTAAAAAAGTCATTTTCAGAAAAAATACAAGATAAACTTGTGTTTATGTGGACTGCTTCAGAGTGTAAACCAAAAAAGGGACATAAGGCCAATAATGCCATTGACAATCCAAAAAAAGGTATACACACTAAATCATTGAAAAAAGTGTGGGAAATGCATACTCAATATGATGCAACCAATCCTATTATAGTGGATTGTTCACTTGAGAGAATGCAAGGAAATCCAAAAGAAAATGTGATTCTTGCCCCTCAATTCATTGGAACAAATAAAGAGGATGATTGGTTGATCGAAAAGCTATGGAGAATGTTGATTAAATGCAACAAGGCAACAGATGTGCGGGCTATTTTGAAGGATGTTCAATAACATCTAATAGTACCTTAAGATGATTGGTGTCTATTTCATGTCATAATATGTATGACATCATGAATTATTACTATATTTTGTAGCCCTTTTAAAGTTAAGTTGACTTCTATTTCACAATACTAATAAAAGAATTGTTGATTTGGTTTGTCAAAAGTAGAATACAATAATTTTATGTTCTTTATTTTTGTGAGATATAATTGTATTGATAACAATTATTGATTTGAATGGTTGTTTAATGTTTTCGTGTGAAAAATTCTCATGCTATAGAAATTTTTACAATGGATTAGATTGTATGTAAAAATTAATAGATAATTGTTCTATTTGTATTGAAACATTACAATTATTTTTTTCAATTGTGGTTTAAGTTATCATTATACAGGCTTTGAAATTAGTAATGCAAATGATGGTTCACTGCATTGTTATAAATTTTTTTATTTCATATAAGTTGAAAAAATATATTAGGATGTATGTAGCCCCAACAATAGACATAGAATATTTACTAAAAGAAGCACCAAAAGAAACTAAAGTAGAGACTCTAGAGCGTATAATTAAGTAGGTTTGAAATTTAAAAATTGTATTATATTACATATGGAAACTAATATATAATTAGTTTGTTTAATTGCAACCATTGTAATTATATCTTTCAATTCAAATTAAACAAATCACTATAAGACTTAAAATCAATGATTAAAATGGTGGGTCAATGTGATCCTATAAGACTTGCTTATTCCAAACAAATTAAATAAAGGTATTAGGTTGTACATATAAAGTAAACATATCATTAGTTTGTTCACTTGTCTGGGGCTAGTAATTATAATTTGTGATTACCGTTAATTCATAATAAATATTAAAATCATTTTTGAAATGTTAGGTTTTTATATCATTAATAAATAAAGTGTTGAAGCGGAGATATGTTAATATCATACGTGTGGTTGCAGTGCAGTTGCAGACGCAAATGGGCATCACTATAAGTCAAAATATATTGTTGATATTTGAAATGGAAGGAGTTTTCTTTCAATCGTACACCAAAGACGAACAAAATTGTTATATTCAAAGAGAAGCAGATTGGCAGTTCGGTGATAGGTCCTATTTTTTAAGGCCTTTTCATTCATAATTGTTAAAATATTGCTTAAAAAATTATGATGTTGTAATATGGACATTAAATGTCACTGACAAGTACATCCGACGAGTATTTCAAATTTCAAATATTGATATAGAGGACTTTAAATTCACATGGAATAGGTCTCATTGTCATTTTCAAACAAAATTAGCAGCAGGGAGGACAATAGAATTTTATGAGAAAAGGTTGACTGATGTGTTGTCCCAATATGGAGATAATTATGGAGAATCGAATGTATTGCTAATAGATACAACAAAGCATACTTCTCAATTCATCGGATATAGATCAAACCACATCTTGATAAAAACCTATACAGGAAAAGAGCAAGATACTTGGCTTATGCATATTTTATTCCCCTTTCTTAAGACACTTCATCGTATGAAAGAGAAACGTGAGTACATTCGAATGTTCAATAGAACATGTACTTCATTGTAGTGGATGAAGATATTTTTCTTTATAAATTTGATCACAAGTACATTCCAATTTTTGAATGCAATTTGAACGTAGTTTTTATGAATCAATTTGTATGATTTTATATCTTTTGGAATCTTATATGGGAAGTTTCAATTTTAAATTTTTTTTAGGAAAAAAATTAGAACTTTCTATTAATAAAAAAAAAATTACAATGGGAATTGTCAATTATATTATTATATATTTCTATTATTATTTATAATTATTTTTGCAATGACTTTGTTGTATCAATTTTTTTTTGCTAATATGTGTGTGTATGTGTGTTCTTAAATGAATTATTTTCCATTGAAATCATCTTACATGAACCATCAAGGCATGATTGTATTTTTATTGACTTGTATTTACTTATATGCATAATACTCATATATAAATGTGAAATAAGTTTTGAAATATAGCTCATTACAAACAAAAGTGCAATTCTTATTGAATAATTATAATAATTTACATGATAAATGCTACAAGCACTATTGGCTATTCAAGCTAATGGGAAATGTGTCATAAGAAAATGATTTGAAATGTTTGAAGCATAAGATATCTGATTTATGAATCCATATTTTACATAAATTTGCATACTTCAATCAATTAATGGTTGTAATTAAAATCATATATCATATAGAAAATCAACAACACTCAAAGTTCGTTATTGACCTTTTACCTATAAAATGCATTAATATGAGTGCATAAATGTGATATTTATTGTTTGAGATAAAAATCTATTTTAAATAATTTTGCATTTGTAAATAAAAACATATAATTAATGATAATGATTGCTAAGTGGACTATCAAGGTTTGATTGGACGATATCATAGATAATTATGTCTTTGAACTTTATTTTTTATTTTTATTTTTTCTTCGTATTTTAAATAAATTGAAATCATATCATATGAGCCATAATTTTATTATTATTATTATTATTTTAAATCAACTATTTGCGTATGTAATCATCTATCCCATATAAGTTAATAATGAATCCATTTATTGTCCTTTATTTGTCTACCGTAATGAGTATTAGTTTCATATTGTATTTAAAAAAATAAAATAAAAATCCATGTAAAACAAAAAGCTCTTCTTATTAAAGCATGGAAAAATTAATTAAAAACGTGTTAAGTGGGCCATCTAGATTAATTAAAGAGATAGATGATAAATGTTTGTATTTAAACTTTTTGCACCATAAGACACTTATTTTCCCATCCATTTTAACATATTTTCATTTTCAATTCTTAAATAATTTACTTTTAATTTAAACAATCTCATAGAATCCACCATGACTCGAAGCTATTTATTGTATTCTCTTTGGTTATATGCATTAATGGAAGTTTATAAATGTGATATATTTTTGAAATGTAGCTCCTAATGTAAACAAATATATATTTTTTATAAAACAAATTAAAAGTAATGGATACTAAGTTATAAGTGGTCTATATAAAGCCATTTACCAACTTTTATTTTCTTATCATGAAGTTTAATATAAGTGTATAAATGCGACATTGTTTTTTTGAAATAAAACTCCATGTAAAATGAAATGTTTTTCCTAACAAAACATGAAATAATTAATTGATAATGAATAGTGAGTAGATTCCTCAAGTTCTCTTAAGATATTGGTCACAAATAAATGTATTTAAACTTTTTACAACACACACCATTTGATTTTCTCATCCCTATTAGCATTTTGTAAATTTCCATTCGTAAATAAATCATTTATAATTGAGATAATAAAAGCCAACTAGACATAAAGTATGACATATTAAATTCTATTTTGTTATATGCATTGATACAAGGTTATAAATGTATTATATTTTTGAAATAAAGCTCTTAATGTAATTAAAGATACATTTATTAGAAAAAATAATGATTTAAAATCAATCGATGATGAGTTCTAAGTGGTTTATTATATTTTCAATTGATAATTTTTTCTATCTATGCATTTTTAAATCAATTAATTTTATATACAATCACGCCATATAAGTCGATAAGTCAAGAAACAATCGATTGATTTTTATTTACCTATCATGTGGTTTAATATGAATGTATAAATGTGACATTGTTATTTCTAAAAGAAAACTCTATGTAAAAACATGTTTTTTATTAAAACATGGATTGATTAATTCATAATGTCATGCATTAAGTAGACTATTCAGGCTCATTCAAGAGTTTCATCACAAATGAACATCTTTATTACCTCTCATGTGGTTTAATATGAATGTATAAATGTGACATTGTTATTTCTAAAAGAAAACTCTTTGTAAAAAAAATATTTTCTATTAAAACATCATTGGATTAATTAATTTATAATGTCGAGCATTAAGTAGTCCATTCAGGCTCATTCAAGAGTTGCATCACAAATGAACATCTTTAAACTTTTTTCCACCACATGACATGATTTTCCCATTAAGATTAACATTTTGTAAAAATAAATTATTAAATAAACTATTTGTAATTAAAATAATCTCATAGAAGCTAACAAGGTGTGAAGCTATTTATTGTATGACATTTAGTTAATGTATTGATATAAGTTTATAAATGTAATATTATATTTTTGAAATAAATCTTTTAATGTAAGTAAAGATACATCTTTTACAAAAATAATTAGAATTTATTGATAATGGGTTTTAAGTGGTTTATTTAGATCGTGACACGGAAAATCATGTGCAATAGATAAATGACTTTTAGTACATATTTAATATTCAAAATTAATATTTTAATGATAAATTATTAGTAGTTACATTAAGTATTTAATAATCAAAGATCATGAAGACTATATAAATTTCAACTAAAATCCATATTAAGTTGTGTTTCACACTTAATTATTCCCCATTAACAATTCTTATAATTTTCTCCTCTTGGTGAAAGTACAATAGGTTGTGGGAAAGGGGGTTAGAGTCGTCTAACACAAAATTCAAACATCGATGGCTCTATTATGTTATCCATAACTATAATATATTTCTTGGATGTTAGGCATACTAATATGATTTACCTTAAATAAATTTTTTCTAAGATTTATGTTTTACACTCTTATTGTGAATTTATACTATTGTACCTAACAACCCCATGTTTGACCTATTCATGGTCTCTAATTCATTTGACATTCCGAAATTATTTTTATCTTAAATTAAGTTAATATGATGATTTACAAAAGAATGAATGTTGTTGAAGGCCTTGTAATAGAAAACATCCAAATTTAATGAAATATGTGTTTATAGCTTTATGACAAAATTTTCCACATGAATAATAGTAGCCATAAAAAATATGTTGGTACCAGGATGGAAATTTTCGTCGAAGAATTTTCTTCCAAGGCTATTCTTGCAAATCTTGTCCAATGAAGTCTACATGCATGTCAGATCTCATAGGTTCATTGTATTTTGTTGTAGAAGGTCCTGCTTCTTATTCTTTGTAACCGATGCCAGTTTTGTCATTGTAATATTGTTGATTTTTGATGAGTTCTTCGAATGCCCTTGAGCTGTTGGCATAGCTTCAGATACTTTTTCCTTTCTTCACTTCCTCACGCAGGGAGACTACTTCGGCTTCTAATTCTTCCCTTTCTTGGTTGCTTTCTTCCAACTTCTTTTGAAGTGACTCTTCAATGCATTTTTATTCTTCAACTTCAATTTTGAGACCTTGAACTTGTTCTTCAAGAATTTTGGAATGGATCTTCTCCGCCTTGAGATATTTTATAAGCTTGATTGCTCCCTCATAAAATTCATCTATGGTCCGTCCTTCTTCTTTGTTGTTTGATACCTCTTTCTTATTGTGCTTGGCCATAAACAATACTCTCTAATTGGCTTCTTCTTCTCTATCATTGTCCTCAATGGATGATGAGCTATCTTCTTTAGAGAGAAATTTCCATTTGGATCCTTGATTGTTGAATTTCTTAAATCCTTTCTTTCTTTTTGAGTTTCCATTACTTTTGTTTGGACATTTTGCTGAAAAATACCCAACATAATTACAGCTGAAACATATCAATGGAAGTTTACCTTTGAATTTTCCCTTACCAATTTGTACTTTTCTCGTGAAGTAAGCATATTCTTCATCTGAAAGACCTTCTTCATCATCTCCCTTTTCTTCACACTTGCAGGTGCATGTCTTTTAAATTGAAGGTTGTTTATCTTTATTGGTTTTCTTAGATGCAACGAATGAAGTTTATAGATCCGAGGTACCCTATTCTTCATCAAGTCTCATTTCATATGCTATGAGAACTCCATGTAATTCCTCTTTGCTGAGTTTGTCCATATTTTCACTGTATTCTAAGACCGATACCTTTGGGTTGAATCTCCCTCGTAAAATTCTAAGAATCTTCCGTATAATAGTCTTCTCATCAACTGGCTCTCCCAATCCTTCCAGAGTATTGGTTATTTCATCAACGTATTGAAAGTATGCAGCAATGTTGCAATCTTCTTTCATTCTGAATTGCTCAAATTTTGCTCTATAGATTTCAAGCTTTGCTTCTTTTACATTTGAGTCACCTACATATATATTCTCAAGCTTGTCCCATACATTTCTGGTGGTTTTACAACCCAACACCTTATGATAAGTAGATTCAATAAGTCCACTGATAATAATGTTCTTTGCTTTTTCATCATTTACCAAATTCTTCTTACCTTGTTCATCCACGGTTGATGTAAATCCATTTTGAACAATGTCCCATACTTTGTAACCTTGCGCCAAGAAATAGACCTCCATTATTCCTTTCCAAAGTGCATAACTATTTTCATTTAATAGAGGTACACCATTCTTGGTATGATCCATGACCTCCTTCCAGTTGTTAAACTGCTATTGAAGGAACCAAGCTCTAAAACCAATTGTTGGAAATATTGAGAGGGGGGGGGGGGGGGCGGTGAATCAATATTTCTTTCAGTTAGAGCATTACACTTTCTCAATTATACATCAATGTTTGTACAATGATAGAAGAAAAACAAGAGGAACATAAATGCAATATAGATTTTAAGGTGGGAAACTCACTCCGGGACAAAAACCACTCATCACACACTCATGTTCAACTCCAATTGAAAATAAAGCTCCAACTTCCTAGAATCTAGAAATGCATTCTTCTCCATCTCCAACTGGATGGACGCTCCAACGCCTGAGATTCTTCAGTAGTCAACTAAATAGATTCCCCAACACCCAATCAGCTACAACTCACCCTAGCATCACCCTACCACCCTATAGAAGAATAAAAGAAGAATGGACTCTCGCAGCAGGGAAAATGGTCCACTTTACAATGATATAGAATGATACAGAAGAAGAAGATATACTAGACCATAACCCCAACTTTGACACAACCAACTAAAGATGATCATAGACCTCCCAACAATGCCTCTTCAAGCCTTGGCAGATAGACACTAGTACAATTTGTACAATAGTGTATTTACAATGACTAAGTACAATGATACCTTTACAATGATTGTATGTAGTGCTGCCCACTTGAAGACTTCATATGATGAACTTCTTACTGTTGTTATGCACCTTGGTTGCTACTCTTGTCATGCTACCCTTTGTTGCACCTTGCTTTTCTTTGTTGCCGTAGAAAGTCTAGTCCTTTGCAACCCTTGACAACACATGATCTAGTTTTTTCTTTCCTTCTAGGACCTCGATATTGAATCTGGTGTATGTCTATTATTTCAAATCCTCAATATCTGATTTTTGGTCCTGTAGTAGTCCTCTAAGTCTTCTTTCCAATTCCATAGGTCTGACCCAATTTGGATTCTTCAAGGGATAATTATACCCAATCTCTCAAATGCCCTAATTAAGGACTGTTTCAGCAGAGCGCACTTGTACAGCATGCCATGTGTCACTTTTTCTTCATTTGTCTCTGAAATTGATAGAGAAAAAATCAAGGACTATGCACTATCCACCAATTTTTACGAAATTCCAATCCAATACTCAGAGAGAGAGTTATGGCGAATTTTCCAAGGTCACTTCTTTGAGATGAACTTCAGGAGCCTGCATAAACCCTGACTTCCACAGATATTATCTCCAAAAATATTGTGCACCTTGATTTGAATTTTTTACTACAGATTCCTCAGGATTGTGGCTTCGCCTCATAAAAATTTCATCTTTTTACCATTCGTAAAAAAAAATTTAAAGCGAAAATGCCAGGATGACCTGTTTTAGATGGCCAAATCCCTTGCATAAGGAGGAAATGAAGATCACAATTTATCTTAATGCTTAAGTTGAGATGGGCTTCAACAAGTGAACGTGGGAGGGATTTTAGGAGGTTAAAAAATATTAATTATGACTTTTCAATGACCCATTCCCCAACCCCATGGGGTTTTAGCCCACAAACTGGGGGTACAAACTTCAAACATGAATATTTCTCAAATCGTGAAGAATTACATGACGTACCATATATCAATGGAAACATCTCGACAAGTAGAAACCATAAAAAGAATTATTGACCCAGAATATATAAATTTGGCAGGTAAAAATTCCCATGCAATATTGGGTTAGCCCCTGGTGCTGCTTGGGTTGACATCAATGACAACCGTTGATCAACAAAAGATGGGAGGGTACTGAAATGGCTTGACAGAGTAAGGATTGCACAATGTTGTGAAACTTACATCTAATTTTCATGTACATTTTTTTTTTTTTTTTTTTCCGAATGTCAGTGCGTTGATGAATCATACACAATTTTCCTTAACTAACAGATTCACATAGTAGAAATGGTGTTACAATAAGCACATTTCATGCAGGAATGGTGTTACAGTAAGGAAAATTTCATTATATAATGTGTGTGGTTGGGAGTTCATTATAAGTGCAAATAATGTTAAATGTGGGTGGACATTGTATTGGTACGATACAAAATTATTCTTCTCTTATTTTCAAATTTGAAGCTCAATTTATTCACTCATGGATTAGAAATTGGGTAACAAATCCAACCTCAATAGAGGCAAATCTCAAGAAATTCGTTGCCTTCACAAAAAAAATCAATCCTGATGATATTGCCCCTCTACTTCTTTCCTCAAACACCAAATTTACATAACAGAAATACTTTTTCGTAGGCTAGAACTAATCTATTGATGCTAAGTGCATGAAACAGAGAGAAAAATTCATGCACCAAATGTTGTAATTTCTGGAGAATTCCTTAGCATACAGAGAAGAAAATAACTCTTCTTCTACAACACAGAGATTAAAAAAAAATTCACACACAGAGAGGCGGATGGACTAAAAACTCTCTTTCTATTAAACTTAAAAAACCGGTTACAAAATGATTGTCCCTAGAACTTCTGGTGTTTTGGATTCACACACAAAAAAATGTTGGGAAAAATACTGAGAGGGGGGGTGAATCAGTATTTTCTGCATAATCAAAACTTACACTTTTTCCTGCTTCTAAAAGGCATACGCTACTTTCCTGAATCAGACTTGCGTATATACGCGGATCCCCTTTGTGAAACTGCGCTCGTTTACCAGCCTCTCCTGGAAGGGAGCTCCAACCCCCTGACTCGTTTACCAGCCTCTCCTGGAAGGGAGCTACGACCCCCTGATCTCGTTTACCAGCCTCTCCTGGAAGGGAGCTACAACCCCCTGACTGAAGGCTACAACCCTCAGCACCTCTCTGGACCACGTTTCATCAATTTTCACACTGGATCCAACAACTTCAATAGAACAACATTTGCAGGCCATGTTTCATCATATTTTCAAACTGGACCCTTTCCATACTTTTAAGCACAAACATACATCACCAACAGATACTTATCAACACAGATCAGATAGCAGAAACATAGCAGAACAGATCAGATATTTCATACCCCTTGCTTCAGCAAACCCTAGTTTGCATACGCGCTTTTACTTCACTGATGTTGCGTATATACGCGCTTCCGTCCACACAAACCAGCGTATACCTCAGTGTATATTTTATTGCGCATACGCGCTTTCTCTTCGCTGAAGCCGCGTATATACGCGCTTCCTCCGCGGCGAAGTAGCGTATAGATCTTCAATCTTTACAGAGCAGCATACTTCATCAGATCAGATATTCAGTTCAGATCTACCCTTTGCTTCAGACAGATGTTCGCCTAGATGTTCGCCTCATCACAGATCTAATCACTCCATAAACAGATCTAGCAAATACAATTACATTTCAGATCTAGCAACATGTGATATACTTTCAGATCTAGATATCCCGTTTATCATTTCTTCATAGGTGCATCACAGATTCAGACTATCATCAAACCTTTACCCTTTCCATACGTATCTACTTCAAAGAGAAGTATTCATTCGTTAGATGTCTGCACCTCATCATGATTTGTAAGAATGAATTTCTACTCCTTAGATGCGATACTAACAAGGGTCTCATACTGTGACCAAAAACAATACCATAAGCCCAAAACTACCGTACTAGGTCAATTAAAGTGATCATTACCTGTCATTATAATACACAGGTATACATTTTGGATTTGGTAACTTTTGAGCGCTAGCTCATACGTCGACTTGGCACGTTCTTTTCTTCGTGCATACGCGACTTCCCCTAGGCCAATCCGCGTATACCAAGAGACATGCTCTTTTTCATCATTCTCTGAGTACATTCTGAAGTCCTTTCTTCATTGCCTACTGTAAATACTGTAGATACATCAGATTTCCTTCATCAAGGACATATTCTATCAAACACAACTTCATCAAGTAAGTTGTCATCATCTTCATCAAGTGGGTTTCCTTTCAAGTACAACACTCAACATCATATCATCAACAATCATCATATCACTTCAGATTTACATCATTTAACAAGTCCACCAAGTCAAGCATAACTTCATCAGGTGGAGTGCCATCAAGGACAATACATGTCACGTATCGCTTCATCTTCATCTGGTTGCTATCATGACAACACTGTGACTATTTAACAAAAAAATCAATTTGCCAGTATTAATAAAGGCTTCAATAAACTTTTTCTCTCTGTTTTCTTTCCATGAGTCTTCGGTTTCAAAACATACCACACAACAACTACAAATTGCATTAAACAGGTATAGAATATATTTCATTATATATATATATATATATATATATATATATATATATATATATATATATATATATATATATATATATATATATATATATATATATATATATTATAAATATCTCATATTTATAATATATATAACCATAGTTAAATATATACGTATACTATGGTAATTAAAATTAATGTGATGTTAAAGCTCTAAAACATCGTGCGAGAAATAAAACAAACATTACAAATAAAAAAAATTGATTCCCTTGTGCTTTCTAGGGCCTTCATGAAGTCCTTTCACGCGAGTTTCATCACCCCCCGGAACTCTTTTGTTTCATGAGGAGGTGGGTCCAGTGGAGGACTAATGTCAGCTCCTCCCAGAGTTCCCTTCCCCCTGCTACTTGAGCCTGCTGCCCCCCTTCGGAATGTTGCCACCTCTATGTTAAATGCAGTTGGTGGAGTTTTAATGAAGGTGGTTGCTATAGATAAGAACGGAGCTTGCACCGCCTTTGCATTCATGCCGCCGCTCTTCAAACTCCCATCAAATTTTACTCTGCCATCCTGTTGCTTCTTCATTCCCATCACATTTACTTCGTTGTCATGTTGTTATGTGCGAGCAATTGGAATTAAATTCCAACACTCCACCTTAATTTAAACTGTTGGGTTTTCTTGCATACCCAGGCATTTTATGAAATAATTAAAACTCTTCTGCATTAATGACTTTGTTAAAATATCAGCAAACTATTCCTTTGCTCTACAGTGCTGCAAAACAATTTCACCATTATTAACCAATTCACGTATAAAATCAAATTTTGCATCGATATGATTTGTTCTCTTATGGAAGACATAAATCTTTGATAAATCTATCATTGAGCTATGATCACAATAAATTATTGTTCCTTTGTCCTTCTCATGACATAAATCTCTGAGCATTCTTCTCATCCATACTGCTTGGCATGCTACTGTTGTTACTGCCACATATTATGCCTCTATTGTAGATAACGCCACAGTTGGTTTTTTGTTGGAAGCCCATGAAACGTCTCCCAATCCCAAATGAAACACATATCCAGATGTGCTCTTCCTGTCATCTACACTTCCAACCCAATCATAGTCAGTGTAACCAGTCAATTTAAAATTTTCAGATTTGGAGTAGAAAACACCATACCCCTTTCTTCAATTCACATACCTGAGAATTCTCTTGGCTTCCTGCCAATGAGTCTCTTTTGGCCTTTCCATAAATCTGGATATTAAACTTACAGCATGGATTATATCTGACCCAGTTGTAGTCAAATATGTGAGGCTGCCAACTATGCTCTTGTACAATGTCGATTCAAAATCCTTGTTGCTGTCTTCTTTGCTTAATTTTAACCCCATGACAGTTAGAGTTATAGTTGCTTTTTTGTTTGGCATGTTGAATCTTTTCAACACTTCTTCAACATATTTTACCTCAGAAATGAAAATGCCACTTTCATTTTTCTCTACTTCAATTCCAAGAAAATATCTCAAAAAACCCAAATCAGTCATTTCAAATTCACTCTTCATGACTGCTTTAAAATCAACAATGAGAGAAACTTCATTGCCAGTAAAAATTAAATAATCTACATGTAAAATAACAATAAAAATCTTACTGTCATTTTCTTTTATGTAGAGTGTGGGTTCTCCATCACATTTCTCAAATCCATTTTCTGTCAGGTAAGCATCTATTCTATTGTACCATGCTCTCAATGCTTGCTTCAGCCCATAAAGAGCTTTCTTCAGCTTGCATACTTTGTGCTTTTGGCATTCAATGTCATAGCCTGGAGGTTGTTCAACATATACCTCTTCTTTCAACACTCCATTGAGGAACATATATTTAACATCCATTTGGTAAACCTTCCATTTCTGTTGTGCTGCTATGGACATCACTGTTCTCATTGGTTCCCTCCTTGAAACCAGTGCAAAGGTTTATTCATAATCTCTTCCTTGTTGCTACTGGTAGTCCTTGACAACAAGTCTTGCTTTGTGCCTTTCAATCTTGCCTTCATTATTGCTCTTGGTATTATAGACCTATTTTACTCCAATGACTTCTTTACCTTTAAGGAGGTCCACTAGCTCCCATGTATTACTCTTTTCAATTACACCAATTTCTTCATTCACTGCTTCATTCCATTTTTCTTCTTTCACGACATCTTCAAAATGAATTGGGTCATCAACATGACAATGCAACGCAAATATAGAATTCAGACCGAAATTATCATTTACCTCTCCTTGTTCATAAATCTCACTAAGATTTCTAAATCTCAGTCTTTTAGTTGTACTTGGAGTTCCACTTGAACTCGATGGAGTTTCACTTCCCTGTGGTGTGCTTGAAGAAGCACTTCCTTGATTTCTCAAGGTTGTTCTATTTCTAGCTTATGGTGTGGTTTTTTGTGCTTGTGGTGGTGGAGGAGGAGCCACCAAGGAGGGATTATTTGGTGCTATCCTGTCTTCTTCTTCTTCGTGAGACACACATGTCTTCACATTCAAGATTTTCTCTAAGCTTCCATCCCAAGCTTGTTCTTCTATGAACTGCACATCTCTGCTTATTATAACTTTCTTGGTGGATGGATTATAGTGTTTGTATGCTTTGTACTAATCACGGTATCCAAAAAAGATATATTTCTCCCCCTTTCTATCCAATTTCTTCCTCAATTGATCCGAAACATGTGCATATGCCACACATCCAAAAACTTTCATGTGGGTGACATGCTACTTTATGCCGCTCCACGCTTCTTCCGGAACTCTGTTCATGACAGCTTTGGTTGGGCATCTATTCAATTTGTACACTACACAATTTATAGCTTCAGCCCAATACACATTTGGAAAATGTTTTTCCTTCAACATACTTCTGACCATGTCCATGATGGTTCGGTTTTTCCTTTCAGCAACACCATTTTGCTGAGGTGTGTACCTTGTGGTAAATTGCTTGTGTATACCGATCTCCCTCCAGAAATGTAGGAACTCTTTGGAGATGTATTCTCCACTTCTGTCACTTCTTAGCACTTTGATGTAGTTCCCACTCTACTGCTCAACATGAGCTTTAAAATGACAGAATTTCTCAAACACTTCACTCTTCTATTTCAAGAAATACACCCATGTCTTTCTGGTGTAATCATTTATGAATGTCAAAAAATATTTTTTGTCAACTAAAGATAGTGTTTGCATTGGTCCACACAAATCTGAATGGACTATTTCTAAGGGTGCTTTTTCCCTTATACTCTTCCCTGCTGGAAAACTTTCTCTGTGATTTTTTCCCTAGATGTAGCCTTCACATAGACTATCCAGTCTCTAAATAAATGGTAATCCCTTTACCACTCCCTTTCTGTGTAACAAGTTCAGGCCTCCGAAATTGAGATGTCCAAATCTCAAGTGCCATAACCAGTTTTCATCTTTCACTTCCTCTTGAAAGACCTCTTGTGTCACAATTGCTACATTTCTTACTTTCTTCAAGTCTACTCTTGGATTGAGGGGAAACATCTTATTGCTTTTCATATGCACCTCTGCAATGAATTTCTTTCTTGGAGGTCTTTCCATGATTGTGCACACATCATCTTTAAAAAATATATTATAGCCCTTGTCAATGAGCTATCCAATGCTCAACAGATTTCATTTCAGGCCAGGTACATAATATACATGTGGCACAAACTTCTGTTCTCCATTTCTTGCGAGGATACTGACTCTGCCTTTTCCCTCGACAAAGATCTTACTATCAGTTCCTGTAGTTACTTCAGATTTATCATTTTCATCCAGATTGGCAAACGTTGCTATCTTTCTAGTCATGTGGTTGCTACAACCTGAGTCTAAGAACCATACATCATCTTGTATATCTTCTAATACATTACATGTTAACTGCACATTACTCTGGTTCTTATTTTCTCGAAAAATTAGCTTTCGTCCTATTATTCATGTCATTTCTCTTTTTCCTACATTCATTTGCATAGTGCCCATATTTCTTGCAATAATGACACTGGACTTGGGATTTATCATACCTTTGTCCATGAGCTTGATGTTTGCTTGAGCCTTCATTCTGGTTCTAATTGCTGCTTCTTCCACTCAAACTTTCAGGGTTGTTTCTCCCTCTATTTTGGCTTCTGCCTCTTCCTCTGTTGTTTTCTTTGCCTTGACCTCTGCTTCAGCCAAAAGATATTTGAGTCTTGAAAGGTTGTTCCAATGAGGAATCTGTTCCTCTGCTCAGTCTGTGTTCATGAGACATTAGGGATGCATTAAGCTCATCCACTGTAAATTGTGTGAGATACTTTGTCTCTTCTATTTCCACTACTATGGCATCAAATATTGAGGGTAAAATTCTCAAGATTTTCTCCACTATTCTCTTGTCTTCAAGTGTATCTCCATGAGACCTTATCTGCTTAACCAACCCAATAGCATGAGTGAAAAATGAGTCTATATTTTCTAACTCTTTCATACAGAGAGTTTCAAATCTCTCCTCAGTATTTGAAACTTTGTTGTCTTCACCTTCTCCATGCCTTGATAGGCTGTCTTGAGAATATCCCATGCCTCTTTAGACTTTGTTGGTACTGCAATACTTGGGAAAATACTCTCATGTATAGATTTAAAAAGATAGAATAGGGATTTGGAGTCCTTCTTCCTATTATCTTTTAGAACATCTCTTTCTTCTGCTGGCAAAGTAGCCAACGCTACTACATCTGCTGGTTTTGAGTAGCCATTCTCAAATAGCTCCCATATGTCCTGTGAAGCAAACAAAGCTCTCATCATGATTTCCGAATAATCATCATTCTTCAAATTAAACTATGGAATTTGGGGATTCGTCAAGCTGGTACCTACTTCTGCCATTGTAACTGTGCAAACCAGACAAAAAACCAGACAATTTCCTTGACTATGTAATGAAAAAAAAAAAACAAAAGTTTTATCTATTGGAGAAATCCACTTCAATAAACTTCTTACAGCTTCTACAGTGAAGAGAAATCTCTACTTCTTTCACTGAGCGCCTAGACTAGCTCTGACACCATGTTGGAATTTCTGGAGAATTCCTTAACATACAGAGAGGAAAATAATTCCTCTTCTACAACACAAAGATTAAAAAAAATTCACACACAGAGAGGTGGATGGACTAAAAAATCTGTTTCTATTAAACTTAAAAAACCTTTTAAAAAATGATTTTCTTCAGAACTTCTAGTGTCCTGGATTCACACAAAAAAAAAATTCACTGGCTGCTGTAGACACAACGCTTCAACAAACTTCCTCTGTCTCTCTTTTTTCTTTGTTTTTCTGCCTTCGGGCTCTCAAAATTACAATACACAGCAACTACAAATTTCACACAACATATAAGACATTTCATTACATATATATTATAAATGTCTCATATATATAATATATATAACCATAGTTAAAAATCTACGTATATTGTTGTAATTAAAATTAACCTGACGTTAAAGCTCTAAAACATTGTGTGGGAAATAAAACAAACATTACGGATAAAAAAATGTATTCCCTTGTGCTTTCTGGGGTCTTCATGAAGACAATTCACGCGAGTTTCCTCACCCCCCTTAACTATTTTTTTTTGTGAGGAGGTGGGTCCAGTGGAGGACTGAGGTCTACTCCTGTGGGAGTTTCCTTCCCCCTGCTACTTGAGCTTGTTGACCCCCTCCGGAATGTTTCAGCCTCTATGTTAAATGCAGTTGGTGGAGTTTTAATGTAGGTGGTTGCTATAGATAAGAATAGAGCTTACACCGCCTTTGAATTCATTCCGCCGCTCTTCAAACTCCCATCAGAATTTACTCTTTCGTCCTGCTACTTCTTCATTCCCATCACATTTACTTCATTGTGTTGTTGTTATTTTTGGGCAGTTGGAATTAAATTCCAACACTCCTCGTTAATTTCAATTGCTGGTTTTTCTTGCATAACCAGGCATTTTCTGAAATAATTAAAACTCTTCTGCGTTAATGGCTTTGTTAAAATATCAGAAAACTGTTCCTCTGTTCTACAGTGCTACAAAACGATTTCACCATTATTATCCAATTCATGTATAAAATCAAATTTTGCATCGATATGCTTTGTTCTCTTATGGAAGACAAAATTCTTTGATAAAGCTATCTTTGAGCTATTGTCACAATAAATTATTGTTCCTTTGTCCTACACATGACAGAAATCTCTGAGCATTCTTCTCATCCATACTACTTGGCATGCTGCTGCTCTTGCTGCCACATATTCTGCCTTTGCTATAGATAACGCCACAATTGGTTGTTTCTTGGAATCCCATGAAACGGCTCCCGATCCCAAATGAAACACATATCCAAATATGCTCTTCCTGTCATCTACACTTCCATCCTAATCATTGTCAGTGTAACCAGTCAATTTAAAATTTTCAGATGAGGAGTAGCAAATACCATACCCCTTTGTTCCATTCACATACCTGAGAGTTCTCTTGGCTTCCTGCCATTGAGTCTCTTTCGGCCTTTCCATAAATCTGGAGATTAAACGTACAGTCTACATTATATCTGGCCTAGTTGTAGTCAAGATAGGTCTCGTTTCCAGGAATCTAACTCACTTCGTTTCGCTCAAAACGGGGTTTGTATGTGAATGTTAGAACTTGTTATCTGCTTGACCAAACATGTGAATTTAAAAAAAAAAAAAATCAAACACAGTCAAAGGCGTCAATTTCTTGGTCACAATTGGTTTTTCCCAGGCCAATGGGGTGCTGACAAGTGTCGAATTATGGTTGGCCCAAATTTCTAGGCTATGTGCAAGTTTATGGTTGGTTTTTGAATAACCAATGAGATGCTAACACGTGGCTAGCCTAGAGGCTGCCACGTGCCCTGCCAAAGGCTGATTTTTTTACTATGTTGGTTGAAATTTAATTCTAAATGGTTGGGAAAAAAAAATATGTGTTTCTTTTGGGGAGGTTGGGCTCGTCCCCGCGACATCCCCCACACAAATGCAACGCTTTACCGTGATACTCATGCTTTGAGTCCTTACCAGTATGGGTTCCAACATACATTTATGTTTTAAAACTTTTCACGATGGGGTTAAAGAGGGCAATCCGTCAGTCCACAGGATGATCCGTCAATCCACAGGACCATGCACACAACCATGAAGGAGGCCACACCATATGATAGAGGTTTAAAAAATTTAAAATGGGTTTAATTAACCTTAAACCAGCTTAAATGTGTGCTAATCCGATTTTAATTTTAGATATGTTAAATGCGTGTTTAGTGCTAAACTATGGATTACCACAAATTAACCACACTTATCCAATCATTAAACCACATTTAATTCGATGGTGGAGTTTTCAGAGTATGCCATTTTCGTCAGGACTCCAAAATTGGCGAGATTAAGTGGATTTTCTCAAGTTTTAGTGGAGTTTTTCTCGGAAAAATTGAAGAAGCCATAACTTTGGCATAACTCCATCAAATTAGGCTAAAAAAGAGTCAATTCTACATGATTTGGATGCTCTGAGCATGATGGTGCAGGATTCAGTAAAAGAGGAGAACTTTTGTAAGTGTCTTTTTTATTTTTAGGATGAAAGTAGCCAAGGGCCACCAAGAGAGGAGGCCATGTCTAGATCACCTGAAGACTATTTGCAGAGCCAAAAGAGACTACCAAGGTGTTTTTGAGTCTTCTTAATCCAATGGAGGAGGTTGGAGAGCCATTAGAGCGTTTTAGGTGCATGTAATCTGAGAATTAACCATTAGTCGAAAGAGGGCCAAGCCATTGAAGGAGGTCCATGGAGATGTAACCCAGGAGGGGTGAACTCTGTTATCAATGATTATGTAATGTGTTTTATATGTATTTCATTCTCTACAATACTTGATGTAATGAGTTTTTTAATGCTAATTTAGCTAATAATTTTCTCAAAGATAGCGCTGATCAGTGCGGGTATTAGCCTCAAACCAACGCTAATAGACTAATCGGCCTGCTTTTTCCTTGAAAAAGAGCGCTGATAAAAAAAAACATAAATTAAAAAAACTTCACTCAACTATTAGGGGCTTCTCCTCTAATGGTTATTTGTTCTTCTTTTTCCTTTGGATCTCTGCATATCATTAGTATTCCTTTGGATCTCGCGCTCATCTCCCACTCACCTTGTGATTACCTTGCGCGTACCTTGTGCTCACATTATTTCTCTGGAGTCTTATACAAGCTCTGATACCATGACAAGAATTGAAAGCGAAAATGTGGAGCAATGATTTCTCTTCTCAATGGTGAAGATGTGAACTTGGGTTACACTTTTTGCCCTTTTTTGAGAAAAAACTTTCATTTTTTTCAGTTCTTCAACATTCTAAAAGCTAAAACAATTTTTATTTTTAGAATTTCAATTTGCGATAAAAATAAAAGTTGTTGGAAATTTTGTTAGCTTTCTATTAATTATTTTTTGGAACTTTTCTATACACATTTGTTATGTCAACTTAGTGTTTCTTTGAGTGTGTGTCTTTTAACAATCAACGGATTCATAAGAAGTCATGTTAATACGCAATGTTGTATTCTTTGAAAATTTGTGTTTTTTGAGAAACAAAATGTGTTACAACAATCTAGACAGAGTCTACCTCGGTTTCATCATATTTACAAAGCTAATGGATGTATATCATAATTACTATAATTTTTTTGAACTAGTTCAATATGAAAAACTACATATTTTGAATAAGTTTCGTGACACAAGGAATTTCTTAGCATGTAAGCTATAAACTAAAAATCTAAAAGCTACCCATTAGAGACAATGGACCAATGTAATGCATGATAATTTTTTCAATTTTTTTTATGATGTATTTTGGAATATACAGAATTTTTATTTCACTGAATCACAATGACCTTCGGAAATTGTTTACATCCGTTTTATTACAAAATTAATTAAAACTAGTAAATATTTATGAAATTCTATGAAAGTTATATTTCCTAAAAGTAGATTCAATTCTAAAAATGCTTGTCTTGGTTCTGACACATAATTTAGAATGTTTCATGGAGTTTAGTCAGTCCAAAGTTGAAGAAATGTATTCAGGGCTTGGCTCTGCGTCACCGGTGACTTGCTAGTTTAGCCGAACTGTTTTTTGCATCGACGACATGTTAAATCAAATGACAAAGTAGTTTGGCCGAACTTTTACTTAACTTTCTGTCGGCCAGAAAGTACCACCGAGCCTCTCCAAAAAATTTTTTTGCGGAAATATAAATTTCCGCGAAAACATTCATTATTTTTGCATATTTCACACTTTTGGTTTGATTTTATAGCATATTTCGCACTTTTGGTCTGATTTTACAAAAGTCTTGATCTGATTTTGCAAGGAATTTTTTGGGTTTAAAGAATTTTCTTGGAGGTATGTGATATAGTTTTTTGGGCTTCTTTTTTTTTTAAGTATGGATTTGGGATTAATTTCGAAACGACATTTTTTGGTTTTGGGTTGAAGTAAATATTTTATAATTATTTTTTAAAATAAATTTTTGTGTAACTTTTTAAATGAATTTTTTTTGTACGACTTGGAAGAAAATATTTTGAACTTCGTTTTATTTTTATAAGACATTTTTTTCTTGAATTTTTTAAAGTAAGTGTTTTGGATTGGAGTATGTATTTTTTGCAAAAAAAATAAAATGAGTTTTTTTAAATTAAATCTTTTGTTATTTTCTTTTCTAATTGAGTTTTTGTCTAAATTTTTGAAGGAATTTTTTTGAACTTGATACTCTATTATCATGGGAAATCGAAGAAATTGTACGAGAAAATATTATCGAAAAAGAGACCCTAAGGAACATAGAGAAGAGACGAGACAATCTCGCAAAAGAAAGATAGAAGCACTCTCAAATATTGAAGGGGAAAATCAACCTCAACTAGAAGTTGAAATAGGTATGTAAATGTAAATATTATGATTTATATATATTTAAATTTTTCCAAATGTGAAGCTTAATTTTTATTTGATGAACTAATTTGAAAAATATTTTTCAATGTAAATAGAGAGAGATATTCCTCAAAACATTAATGATGAGATACAAAATTTTGAAAGAGAAAGTGAAGGAGATATTGAACCAATGATTGAAGATGGTGAAAATGATGAAAGAAATTCAAGTGAAGAAATTGAATCACAAGGTATGTATATATATATGTTGAACACATACACGTATTATTGAAATTATACATACATACACACACACACACACAGATATATATATATATATATATATATATATATATATATATATTGAATATGTAAACTTATTATGTACTATTCATGTGAATATATACAGATGAAATCAATGTCGATGAAGAGATGTTAGAAAATGTTGACACTCACACATATCGAGATAAAAAAGCTGATCATTATATACGATATCCTGTTAACTGAATTTTTGAGAAGTATTTCATAAAGGAAAATGTGACAGTTCAAGCCCAAATGTTGAAAGGTCTCCTATCATTAAGGAAATTAAAAGAAGCTACGACTTTATTGGGTATTCGAAAATCAACTAAAGATAAAAAAATTGAAGGAAAATGTGATACAAAATATAAATAGTGCTATAAATTCAATGAAAAGCTCTAAACAGAATTGTTTTTCAGTTGTATGTAAAGCAATACATATGTTAGTGGTTTCATTTAGTACTAAAGAGAATCTCTTGGTAAAATCTATGGCATGAGCATGAGGAACCTCGTAAAAAACATTGCACAAACATCAAAAATTTCGGTTGCAAATAGATGTAAATGATGAACTTGCTTGTTGGAGAGCTATTTGTAGGCAACCATATAAAGATAGACTTGGAGAAAATGTTTAAAAAATTGGAAGAACAATTCGTGTGTTTCGCCAACTGCAAGGCATGTGATGCAAAGAAGAATAACATGAAATCAGTACGAAGAACATGAAAAACATTTCATGGAAACCACTCAGATAGAGTTGTTCAGCAAGTTCAAAGAAGAGAATTTTGAAATTCATGTTTCGATCAGTGCTTTTTTTCAACAAAAACCATGGTATGTAAAACCTATGACCATACGCGACACTCGTTGTTGCCGTTATCATGTGTAATTTGAGTTATATTATGACATATTCGTTGATTTTGTTAGAAATTTTGGAAGGATTCACCTCCTCCTTCAACTATCCGTGATTTCATATCTCAAATTATATGTGAAAGAGAAAGCGATGAACTATTTTACGAAAAGAAATGTGTTTGTGGTAAAAAATGCGACGATTGTGGAAATTCGACTAAATTTCAAAACGAATATCATACTAATATAAATGATCAATCATTGTCCAACATGAAAGTGAAATTGAAGAGATATGAATATATCCATACATCGATTCAAGGTGCAAATAGTGTTAAAAGAATTGAATTATGAGAAGAAGAAATTTTTGTGATAGACTTTTTGAGAAAATTTGAGGCATAAATTTAAAAATACACTAAGAATTCCCATAGAGCTCGATGACAAGACTTGGAATTCAAAAAATCTCGTGAATTTTTTCCACCAGGGACCATTTGGTCAGTGATTGATTTTGTAGAAAACTACACATTTGTTCCAAAAAAAGAAATTTAGAGTGAATACTATCATTCTGACCAAGTTTCCATGCTCGCTCATATTCTATATAGACATGCTGAACAAAACGTCGATCATATAGAAAGAACCAGTGAAAATCGACATATTTTTAAATAATATCACTTTTATATCAGTAACGATAGTACACATGATACATATTTTGTACAACATTGTTTTGGAAAAATTTATGATTCCTTGAAAAATCGTGGAATAACATTCAATGAACATTGGATATGGTTAGATGGATGCGCAGGACAATTCAAATCTGCATGATCATTCTTTTGGTTGTCTTGTCTTCATAAGAAAACTTGCATTAAACATTGTTGGAATTTCTTTGAGGCTGGCCATGGAAAAGGAGAACATGACAGTGCAGGGGCATGCATAAAACGAGCACTTCGAAGATATCAAATGAACCCCTTTGCAAGCTGACTTGTCGACGCGAAAGAAGTTATTCAATGGTGCATTGCTGCTCTAAGCCATGAGACTAACCGATCAAGAGAAGTGTGAAGGTACACTCAATTTAATTTTTATTGAATATATAATTAAATAAACAGTGTACATTTATCACAATGATTATCTTTGATTGTATTTTGATATCATATTTACATTCTTCTTTAAATTTTCCATATAAAGCTTTTTTTTTCATATTGGGATCGAAGACGTAGATAAATCAATTGGAAACGATGTTGAAACAATAAAAGGGACTCAAAAATTTCATTCAATTAAAAAAAAGTTGTCCAAAAATGTGTTTGCATTGGATAAAAGAAAATATTCTTGTTTTTGTCCTGTTTTCATAGACAACACAAAATCCAATGACGTTTGTGAAAACAAAATGTATGTAAAAGATTGGAAACATACATAGCTAAATACAAAGGGAAAAATGTCCATTGTAATGTTTGAAAAAATTCAATCAGAGGAGACTATAATATCATCCGATGGTGATCAAGTTTCTGATCTTGTTAGAGAAGGTAACATTTGAATTTCTTTCTAATGATAAAGATCTATAAGTAAATTTGAATATGTATAATTTTGTGAAGTTTGTTTTATTGTACAGGAGATGTTTTTGATGTAATTGCACGTACTGACAACGATGAAAATGTGAATTATTATTTGATGTGTTGCACTGAACGAAAAATGGAATTATTAGAAGACTATAATGATCACAGATTTCGATATGAAAAAGGATCTATTATACTTAAAGGTTATTTTTTCCAGACAAACTAATCGAAGTGGGAATTTTTTTTACTTTGAAGACTATGAACCTAATTTCATAAGTTTTCAATATAGTCACTTGGTGTGTGCAGCACGCATAAAGCTGATCGAGGTTCAATCAAAGAAAAAAATGAATATTAAGGAATGGAAAATATCAAAATCTGATCATGAACGGATTATTGAAGATGGCATTCCATTGGAATTTTTTTGATTGAACTACCAAAAAATTTATTCTTTTTGGATTATATGTTCTAGAACTTCCAATACTCAATTAAAAATTGAGCTGCCTTGTTATGTTATCTGTGCAAGTGTTTGCACATGTACAAATTGTTTTTATACATGCACACTCTAGAGTATAAATTTAAAGTAGCTTTTTTATACATGCATTGATGAAAATTGTTGCATACATATATTGGATATATATGTCTATTTTCTCGAATGCAATTAACTGTTCGAGTAGTTTTACTATGTGCATTCATGAAAAATGTTTCATGTACTCAATATATATGTTCTAGAATGCAATTAACTGAAAGTAGTTTTTCTATGTGCATTGATGAAAAATGTTGCATGTACTAGATATATACACGAACTCAATGCACGCAATTTTTCTTGTGGATTTTTTTGGTAAAAAGTATCCGCAATGTAAATAAATTATCTGCAATATAATTTTGTACGAAGATTCCTTTCAGACAAGAGAATCGGAGCACTTCTTCGACTTTTGGTGGGATTTGACCCACATCTCTATTCCTGATTGAAAATCTAGTACAAAATTTTTCTGTCCAATAGTCTAATATGTTCTATGTGCATTAATGAAAAATTTACATACTACATACTATTGTTTGAGTGAATTTTTTTTTAAAAGCTTACCAAAGGTACTTAAACCATGTCTAAAACTTGAATTTTAAAAACTTTTTGATTATATCAAAACAAATTACTTCACATGTCATGCCAATTGTAGTTCAACTATCCAACAAAAACATTAACCATTTAACATTATATCACATGCTAAATGTAGATTAAAATGGTATCCAAAACTTAGTTTTAATCACAACATTACTTCAAAACTTATTTTTAAAAACTTTTTGATTATATCAAAACATTACTTCACATGATTAATGTACTTCGACCATCCAAAACTTGGGTTTTAAAATTTTTTTGATTATATCACAACATTATTTGACATGTCATCCAATTGTAGTTCAAATATTCAATAAAAGCATTTAACATTATATCACATGTGCCAAATGTAGATTGAAACCATCCAAAACTTAAGTTTTAAAAACTTTTTTATTATATATCGTGCAACATTAATTCACATGCCATGCCAATTATAGTTCAACTATATAATAAAAACATTTAACATTATATCTCATGCCAAATGTAGATTGAAACCATCCAAAATTATAGATCGTGCAACATTACTTCGCATGCACGTATTACTTCACATGCCATGCCAATTGTAGTTCTTGATTATCCAATAAAAACATTAAACATTTAACATTAAATATCACATGCAAAATGTAGATTGAAACCATCCAAAACTTGAGTTTTAAAAACTTTTTGATATATATCATGTAACATTACTTCACATGCCATGCCAATTATAGTTCAACTATCCAATAAAAACATTAAATATCACATGCCAAATGTAGATTAAAACTATCCAAAACTTGAGTTTTAAAAACTTTTTGATTATATCATGTAACATTACTTCACATGCCATGCCAATTATAGTTCAACTATCCAATAAAAACATTTAACATTATATCACATGCCAAATGTAGATTGAAACCATCCAAAACTTAACTTTTAATTTAACAAAAAATTATAGATCACAACATTACTTCACATACCAAATGTACTTCAAGCATCCAAAACTTAAATTTTAAAAACAAAACAAATTATAACACATCATTACATAACATGCCAAATGTAGTTCAGAAGAAAAACATTAATTTATAGATGACAACATTACTAGTAGTTCAATTATCCAAAACTTAAAAGTTTTAAAAACCAAAAAAATTATATAACAACATTACTTCCCATTCACATGCCAAAAGTACTAAAACCATCCAAAACTTAACTTTTTGGAACAAAACAAATTATATTAACACTGTAATAAAATATGTCCAAAAATTGTAGATCTCACAAGTATCAAGTATCAAGTTATATATATATATATATATATGACAGTGCATCTAGATAATATATAAAAAAGTAAATTTAAGACTATCTAAATCTTGAAATCAAATCTACAAATCATGTCCATCAAATAGAGATGGATGTAGTGTCTTTCCTATCAGAGTCTCAATCCGCGCACTATCATGTGAAGCATGGGAAACCTGTACACAATGCACATGTACAAACATTAAAATTTGATGTTTTAAAAATGAGTGAGAATATATATAGAACTTCATGTAAAATAAAAGTAAAAATCATGCAATACCTCATGAGGTTCCCTCTCCATTTGTTCACCTGCTACAGGTTCCCCCATGGGAACATCTCTAACAGCAAACTGTACAATATACATGTACAGTTAAATATATATATATATTAAAAATTTCAGATGAAAATGCATGTGTAAATATATAAACTTATTTTCAATAATATAAAAAAAAAATGTC